>VWZG01010835.1:202745-214140 GCA_013396735.1 Grallaria varia
AAAAAAAAAAAAGGAAAAAGAAAAAAAAAGGAAAACAAAGAAAACAAATATTAATCAGTGTATTTATTGTATCAATTAGACCTTTTGCCGTAGAAAAACACATAGAATACAATTGAAAGGCTTGTTTGTTTTTTCGGTTATTCAAACAAAATAACTTTCAGATGGAAAAATGAAGGTTTTTATCATACAGGACAAATGTATAGATACAAACTACAAAATAGGGTAGAAAAGTATCAGTTAAAGTGATGTCTAAAGGCTGGAGTATCCTCTTTTCAAGTAGTACTTTGCAGACACTGAAAATATTTGGTACAGTGCCTGGATGATCCTCTGGGTTACACCAGATAATTTCTTTCATCAAGACACTCTTTTTTCCAGAAAGCTTAAAGAGGTTGCAATTAGTGTGAAGTGAATCCCATCACCACATCAGATTACAATGTCAGGGCATTCTGGAAAAATGTTTGGCATCTTCTTAGATGGTAAGACCAAAATCAAAATGTGTAGGAATAAGAAAGTAGCAACTATAGGTTTTATGTTCTTCCAGTAAGAATTAATTCTATTTAAAGGTGGGGTTTTTAAAAATTCATTTGTAATTGTGTAAAACTGTAGAAGACCTCCAAACTATAAAACTTGCTATGAGAAAGATGAAAAACTCTCACTTGAGAGTTTATATGGAAGAAATTACCAATATCAGCTTTTGAAAAATCACAGTAAACCAAATTGAAGTGCATTGAGTACAGAAGCTAGTTAAAAAGCACATCACATAAAATTCTTTAAAATTAGGGCGAATGAATAAGCTAAAACTCAATGTGCTAAAGTGCAGGTATATGATCCTTCTGCCCATCTGTCCTTCCATCCATTTGAAGACATCTTTCAGCAACTCAGAACTGAAAATAGAATTATTTCTCCATAACTATTGAGAGGAAAGCTTGTATGCATTTGTTCTTACAGTGGAAAATCAAAAGCAAATCAAAACAAACCTCAACCTGGATGAAAAACTGAAGATGCTTTAATCTGAAAATGTTAGCAGTGAAGCTAACAAATTCAGACTTTTAACTGCAGGAAATCACAAGTACTTCCAAGAAGTCTATGATTAAAGCTCAGTTACCAGAATTCTGTCAACAATATTCAGGCAACAATCGAGGCTTTACACTGTTAAAATTTCACAGGTCTTGACTAAATAGTCAAAGATGCCAGAGAGACTTTTTTGCTGGGTTCAATGAGTTTTAGATCAGAGACCAAGTTTTCCAGCTGTCACATGTAAATACCACTGTGTACATCTATATTTCTCCTGTTTGTACGTAGGGGATATATATCCCTTTCTGTTTCTTGCAAACATCTGTTCAAGTCAGCCCACTTCTTCACTATGAGAGCTGAGCATCTAACACAAATTGCAGCTGAGGTTGGAAAAGCCTAACACATATTGTTTATTAGCTTTATTAATCTTAGGATAAAATTAAACTATCTACATCCTTAAAAGGAAACCTGTAATTGTCATGAAATGGACTATTGAAATCTCATCTAACTTATTCAGAATGCTACTTGTTATTAACTAGAAAATTGTAACCTGAGGGCCTTCATTTGAAAATGTCAGCATGTATTATTAACATAATTTCTTCAGCTTTACAAGATAGGCTTTTAGGTATTGTATGCAAAAGTATACAGAGCAATGTATGCAAAAGTTAGCTTAGTGAGAAGTGTCATTTTTAACTGAGAATTTGATTCTATTAATGCTGTGTGTTAGGTTTCATGTTTATGACAAACTAAGCATGATATGAGTAAGGGTTCGAAGCTTCTTAGTGAAGTGAATATAAAAGGTATTTGAAGACAAAAGAAGAGGGAATTATCTGGCTTTATTAGTAGAAATAAATTAATTATATATTTTACTAATTTAAAGCTGTTCCACCTTCTTCTATTCACCTCTTTGCTCTATGATTTATTTCCCTATGCACTTTTCTTTCCTGATTGCTAAAGTGTAAGCATGATTTACACAGTTGGAATGTTCATTTGCAGTTTCTTCCATCCAAAAGTCAACCTGCGTTAGCTTGTGTGAGAACAACACTGAAATTGGTCCTCTGATCATTCAAGTTTAAACTTTCTCCATTTTAAAATAAAGTTCAAACTTCCTCCTTTACTTACTGCATGTTGACTGTTTCATTACATTAACATGAATATTAAAATTTACCCCATTACATGGAGGGCCAGGGAAAGCCTTTGGAACACTTAATGGTCTTATTTTGACTACACAATAGTAGTTGCAAACAGTTTTCTAACTTTGAGATTTTTTTTTCTGTTATTCGGGGTTCAAAATAAACATACCCCACCCCACGGCCCAACCTGCCCCCCCGCCCACTTCCCAGCCATTCGTTATTTTCACAGTGATTGCAGAAAGCTTTAAGGAGATAATTGTCAGTATTTTTTTGCTTGTCAGAAAGCATCCCCAAAATCTGAGTATGTATTTACTCCTCTTTCCTTCTCAGTGGATAGTGGTCAAGTACAAATGCCAGGTTACATCTCTGCACATACATTTGATTTTCTGTAGCTGTATGTCAATATTAGGCTGCAAAGTTTCCTGCTGTTTATAGTAAATGTGTCTGTGTGTATAGTGTATAGCATTTGGCCAGACATAATGGGCAATACAGGGTGAGGGATAGTATGACAAAAGTAGCATTATAAACTACCTGTATTATCTTTTCTAATGTGAAGAGCGAAGTAGAGGTTTTGCATAATCTCTTGTTTCCCATCAGCATGAACACAATCCACAAGGAAATGGTGGAAACCTTCAGAAACAGTCATCAATCCTATTTTTGTCTACAGTGGAAATTCCTGATCGTTCCTGCAAAATAGGTGTTGGGTTTGTGGCCTTTATGGCTCATAAGGGGCCAAAGTAGAATGCAGAACTTGCTTCAAGACTAAATACAGAAGCAACTATGGGAAACTATTTTAGAGTTTCACCTTCTAGCTCCACTTTGAAGGGTGGTGTGTATGAGATTACTTCATGCATATGAAATTCGTAGCTGGAATTGGGATACACACTCAATCCTTTCTGATAGGTCCCAGTGAGCCAAACCAAGTGATGTCATAGTTGTGCAAGGTGAGTCTACAGAATAAGTACATGTAATGCAAAAATTTGAGGCTAAGAGCTTTGTCATACCATGGCAGCCTTGACCTGTCTTGGCCAACTCAGAACATTATGTAAGATACAGGACAGTCTTTAAACAAGTATTTATTTAGTTTCTAGCCTGTGACAATCTTGTATGGAGAATGCTAAGAGTAAAGCTACTTAACACACTGCAGGGGTTGTCTCAGCTCATGCTAAATGATTTACATCACTGCTGATAAAATAATTATAAGATTGCCAGGGAACTTTTATATTTCCATATTGTCCATAAGTATTTGCCACCATAAAATTGTTGATTATCTGAAGGGTAATATTTACCCTGCCCAGGCAATGTACAACTGAGTTCTGAATATTACTTTTAAGAAATTGGGGGCCTTGACCTTTCTATCTTCTCTTCTTTTACAGCTTTCCACAGCCTATATTGGTGCTGGTTTATAACCAAATGTCTATGAATGTAAGAAGATTATTTGCTGACACAGACTTAACAAGGAACTTCAAGCTCTTAACCAGCTTGGTCCAGGAGTTCCTGGAAAAGGGATGGTTATGGCTGTATTTCAGCAAAGCAGCTGAGGAAGTGCTTGTCCCATACCCATGTTCAGTCCACCATGTTGGTGTTTATACCCCATGCTTCTTATTCATGTTGAGGTTTCTGTTTCTACTTCCTTTTTACCTCAGTAACACTATTATCTCTTGTATTATCTGTGAACATAATTCAAATTGTTTTTATACTTTTCATATTTTACTTTTCAGTGTTATTTTTGTTCATTTTCAAATGAAAATCCTTTGCAGCAGCATTTACATTATCCCCAGCTGACAGGGAGCTTTCTAAGTACTGGTAGCTGTGGCAGAGTAGCAAGTATGTGTAGTACATAGTCCATGAATTTAAAAAGCCTTTTGCAGAGACTCTTCAGAAGTTTCAGATGTGAGGAATAAAATATGAAGGCTCTTGTAAATTTTAATAAATGGCCAAAGAAGACATGAGAGCTTATGAGCCTATAAAGAAAGAGAAGCGGTGTGGAATGTGGAGAGTCCATGGAGGGACTTGGAAAAGAAGATGAGTAGCTTGTGTTTGGTATGTTGGAAGCCACTGCCAGCTAAGGAATGCAGAGGCTAAGTGATACAATAGAGGCATTGAGCCTAGAAAATAATCTTCAGAGCAAGAAAGAATAAATGAGAAGGGAAAGACCACATCTGGAAACCAAGGATAAGGATATGAAATGAGGGCTTTGCTTCAAAGCTTTGATGTATGGAAAGAGAGCACCTATTTTAAAGGTGCTGCAAGAAAATAATCAGCAATCTCTAGAGACAGCTGACATGGGAGGATCTGGTTGTATAGCTAAGTCAAAGATGATGCCCAGTTCACAGAAGGGAAAGAAAACATGTGGAAGCAAGTGTTTTCTTAAATCTTCATTGGCTCAACTTGAACTTGAGTTGACAGCTGAATAAAGAGAAAAGTTGAAAAACATACATTTCAAGGGAACCTGGAATATATAAATATGCGTTTCAAGTAATTTCAGCAACTGGCAGGCACTGGTTTTTTTAAGCGCTCAATATTGTCACATACATGGCGTGCACTTGATTTGTTTCTTTGGAAGACTGTGTAAAGCAAACTTTGCCTTTGGGTAAACTGTTTTAAAGGTAATAAGACTTTCAGAGATCAATGCAGCATCTTTAATCATAATTTTTTATTATTCAGTTATTTTTCCTGTTCTATGGAGAAAGAATTCCATGCCTTAAGATGCACACATACAAAAGGAACATCTCATTTATGTGAACATAAAAAAGTCTTAAACATTTACAACTTTGTAAATATGTTCTTGTCTCATGGAGTGAAGACAGTCTTAACAATACTATATACCACTTTTTCTCTACAAGGGTCATATGAAATGGAAAGTCTTTAACTAAAAATGAAAATTTCCATAGGTTTAATCTCTCTTATGAGCTTCTTTTTCTCCTTTCTTTTCCTTATATTCTCCAATGTATCTGTGTCAAACATTTCTACAGGGTAAAGAAGCCTGCCCTTTCCCTTAAAGCATGGAAGACAGAACATAAAAATGGAGAGTAACACGGAGGAGCTAAACAAGGGTGTGGAAGACCTGAATTGTATTTTTCAAGTCTGCCCCTAGACATTTGTAACCAGGTTGCTAACGGCATTTAAAGCCACCTGAAAATGTCAGGAGAGCTAAATGTCACCTTGGGTTGTAAAAAATATTTGGGTCCCATTAGCTATGTGACTGTACCTAAATGCCTGTAAGTCTGTACCGTAACTACCTATGAGTCAAGTCCTTATGGATTAAAAATGGAGAGAGAGCACTTCTTTAGGTCTCAGATGTGTTCTGAACATACCTACATTGGACTGTGACCTTTTCACAAGCCCTGGACGGGTAAGCACCTCAGAGAGCCAGACAAGTGATTTAATTCAACCACAATAAAACTCTAAGGCAGCTCCTGAAAACACAAACACAGGATGTAAGTGAAACTAGTGGAGTACATGAGAAGAAAGACACACATATTTAGCTTGCTCAACTGCCTTTTTCTTTACAGAAACAACATTTTTGCCAGGTTAATATTATTTCTAGAAACAGAGGCCAAAACAAACACTCTTCTTGAACTATCTAATGAAAGTCTATCTTGAGTAGAATAAACTCAGCTGGGTCTCGATCAATCAGTGTTTGAAACATTTCCAGTTTGACTGTTAGTGTGATTTTTTGCCAAAATCTTAGGCTTTAAATTTATTTTAGAATACATTGTTGAGGAAAAGTCCTTGTAATTGATCCTAGACTATTTTTAGGATTACCAAAATAAGGTCTTGATGGTGGGCAAATAGCCTCAATGAAACAAGATCCCTAAACATCTCACAGCTTGGAGCAAAGATCAATGTAAACTGTTTACAAAGGGTATTTAAGAGACCACCAAACACCAGAGCATTACTGAGAAGAACCTTGTTAGTTACTGTGCAGATTTCTGCACTGAGAACCAAGAAAGCTAATTTGCTGCAGTCTTTAGCAGAAAGAGTGTGGTTCCCTGCTCAAGGAGAAAACAGAATCCTTATTAGATTCAGTTATATAGAAAGGCATGAGGAGAAGCTACTATGGAGTGTTTGTTGCAAGAGGCCTTATAATAGCTTGGAAAACACAGAGAGCACCTGGTTTACATCTGTAGTAAATCTCCTTCGCACGAGGTAAATGAGGATCAAGTCTACAGCATTTAGTAGCTTAAACAATCTTAATTCAATAATTTTTCCAAGAATTATAAACAACATTCAAGATTTTGTCATTTTGAGTTCCAGATTGAAGTGCTCATTTTTAACAGTGACTGTATGTTCATTATACAACAAAACAAAAGTAGAAACATCATTAGATTCTGACCTGATGTGTCTCTGGTCTGGAATGCCCACTGGAAGATTTCACAGCTAATACTTTCCTTGGTTAGATTTCATTTCTTAATTGTTGGCCAGTGCTTGACATAGTAATTGTTTCTGTTAGATATAAATTGATAAGAAGGAACATTGCCAAAAACTTTTCAAAATGTGAGGTATATAATTTCAAACACAGTCAGTTTTTTGTGGTTTTGAGTTTTTTAAGTTTCAAGAAGACTAATCTTACATAATCAATCAACTAAAGTAAAATATAAACAGGGCCATCTTGTCGTACTTCCATATTGGCAAGTCCTGGTTCAGAAGTTTTGAAGTGAACGTCAGATCTCTTAGTCTGTTCTTTTATATAAGTCAAAAGCCTCTAGACATACAGTATGTACTAAGCCAAATATTTTTTTCTTTTAGAAAAACATTGGTTGGTGATTTGAAGGCTTTCAAAGGTAATTAATCCAGTCTTGCATCCAGCCAGTTCCAGATTTTCTAGGGTTTGGGTTTTTTTCTTTCTTCTAATTTGGTTTCCCGCATGAAATCCTAACACCATTTATAGCCATGGGTGCTTTACCATTGACTCTAGTAAATCCAGGACCTTTTCCTCATACTAGCTTTTAAAAACATTTTATTTAACCACCATCTCTTTTCCCTCAGGGCTCTTTGATGTTCCAAGAATAGTTGGTACATTTCAGTCCAACCTATACCATACCTACATGTATTTACTTTTGCAGGGACCATGGAGTTTTGATAGCTGGTAACCTGCTGGTGATTTATTTTATACCAAATATTTAAAATGTAAGTATATACAAAACCAAAGCTTTTATTAAGGCTGTAAAATAAAACTTTCATGACTTGGGAAATGCCAGAATTAAGGCTGCTGATGTGAATTAATTTCTGTCACATTCTTTGCATGCAGTATATAGCTTTTAATATGGCCTCTACGCTTTTCTCCATATAGCACTGTGAGGCAAACACCTATCTGAGTATGTATGGATCCAAACAGTGAAAAAACCAGCAAAATTATGGGAAAAACCTCAAACCGTATTTTATAATGGGAACATCTGAGACAGTTTTACTAGTAAATGATAGTTTCTGCTGCTCCTGTAATGAAAAAAAAAGAGATAACAGGTTAGATTTGAGGTTGTCCTCTGGCCATTAGAAACAATATATGGAAGGAAATACAGCAGTTAAAGTGGGTAAGTTAGGTATGTCCTGCATTGGAAGCTATTTATTTAAAACACATTATTTACGTCCATCAGAGGCCCTTGCTCCACAGTTCTTGGTAGCCCAAATGTACACGCATGATGTACCTCAAGCATACTTTCTTCTCTTAGTAGAAGACCTTCTATATGAAGGCTTGTGAATGTAGTTGGGTCTTTCAAACCTTAGCCCTGGAGCTGCTCAAGAGAAATCTTCCCTCATCATTTGCATGTTGTTCTCACTACTATGATATAGGGACCCTGAGGAACAAGTCAGACTCCTTGCTAAAGTGGTTTGATCAGGAGAATTTCTGGGCAGCCTGGTGATCTGTATTTAACTATAAACCTTCAAAGTAGAATGCAAAAATGTCTGTCCAAGAGATTCGCTCTATCCAAAAATGAATACATTAACAAGGATTCTGTGCTGCCCTTCTAATGCTCATGTGGCATTACTGAAGGAGTGCAGTCAGCAATTAGGAGAACAGAAGGTGACTCAAAGGTTATTGCTTCAGGAGGCTGAGACTTGTAGTACCAAACTAATGCTGATCAGCTGCTCTAGCCAAGACTGAGATATTTTTATCATTGTGTCATCCAGCTATGAATGCATCTCTTGGAAACGCCATTCTGCTGGCATGCTTTCTGTCAAAAGTTGCTGGTTCATTGACAGTGAAACATTTCGTGAAAGCTTATCTCAGTGAGCCTCATAATGAAATACAGATAACATTTGATAGTTGACTGCAAGTCAGGTCAGTTGCCAGCTTTCCATTCAGTCAGATCTACTCCTGCGTGATGGCCTCTTCCTTGTCTCAGGGATCCAGGAATACAAGGACCTCCTGGTATTCAGGGCTCCACTATTCTTAGAAGAAATCGTTGCCTTTTAGACATGCTGTGGATCTTTGTTTCTCAAATGATGTTGTTAGTCGAATGGCTATTTCCCAAGAAATACTTTAACAGTTTTCATTCTAAACTGGGTCAAATTAAGATTTCAAACTGGTAAGATTTCTCAGAAAATGCAAGCTCTGGGTCCTGACCAATTCTAAGTATTCGTAGTACGCTCCAGCTGTAAAATCCTAGATTATGTGAAGTCTGAGAGCCTGAAGGCTTATCCCCAGGGCAGATACAGCTCACTTGCAGGAGCAGTTACAACACAGAGAATGTCTGCAGAGCTGTGAGCCAGTGCGGAGCATATTAGCACACTGATATGAGGCAGCAGACTCTTGCAAAGAAACTACACTGGGTTGCGGAAACAGTGACATGCTATCAGTTTCAAGATGTGGTGTGTGCATTGTCCTGCTCAACTATCATGGCCAGGCTTCGCCAACGAAGATTTGGGAAGGGCTCTACCTACGCTTGCTGCAAGCGCACTGATGGCTAAAAAGGCCAATGCGAGATAGGCAAGTCCAGTTGCAAAAAGCACAACAGAAAGGCTCCATAGGCGGTGCTGGTGAGGCACGGTTCTTCCTGCGTTGTCTTTTCTCCTCGAGACTGATTCTGTGTGTGTTCTCAAAGGAAGCAGCAGCGTTATGGATGGTGTGTCTCCATATCTCCCGACTGGAGGCCAGAGTGGACCATTGATGGTAGTCAATATGGCCAAGGCTGAGGTATTGTTTCAGGGAGTCCTGCTCAACTATAGTACAATTAAGAACTACATTGTGGAAAGTATCTAGTTTTCTCTCTCAACTGAGAAAAACATTTGTATTTCCTGTCTTTCTATTATTTTGACCATAAAGTATAACTCAAAAAGTCTAAATTTGTACTACCAGCCTAATGTGATCTGCTTTTTTAATCAACTTACACAAATTATCTCAGGTGATACCTTAAAACTGTTTGGAGAATCAGGTCATTCCCAAACGTACTTAGAAAAGGAGATTCTTCTTTTGTTTCTAGCTGCACTGCAGAATTGTTGCTATTGCTTCTGTGCAGGAGATTGGCAGTATGGGTCATTTAAGATCTATGGCATTGATCTTCTCACAGAGAATAACTCTTCTTTTTTCCAGATCTCAGTACCCATATGACAAGGTAACTACTTCTTGTGTGTAACGTAACAACAGTAAAGAATATCCTTTGAACTAAACTGTTTCCCTTTTTATTTATTTTTTTTCCATGAAAACCTAGGATTTCTTGGGAGGGGCTATTGTTTTATTTTTATCATTATTCAGTGGGGTTTCTATATCTTCCCCCTTTGGACAGGTGTGAGTTTACATTTCTTTTCCCATGCCAATTAGGTAGTAAACTGCAAAGGGCTGACAGTCTAGATATCTAAGGCAGGATGACTATTTTGTGAGATTTGATGTTAGTTCTTTATGGAGGATGTAGCAGAGAGAAGTACTGCTTCAGTGACATGCCTAGTTGTTCAGTCCTCTAAAGTATGGTTACAGGCAGATTAGTCATCACAGATATCACTGCATGCCATTTTGCATGACATAAAATCATTCAAGGAAGGAAGGAATAAAAATGTGAAGTCTGTCTATTCTGCATCAGCAACTGTTGTTTTGTGATGGCTGTTTTAGGCAAAACTTGTAAATTCCTCAGCATGTACTATTATCAGTTAATCTATAATTTGATTAGGAATCCTTTGACAATGTACAGAATTCATTTATTGAAAACCAGTCTAGAAATGAAGGCTGAAGGTTAGTGGACGTTAAAAAGAATTTTTAAGCAGGAAACAGCAGTTCTGAAAATACTGAAAACACATTGAGATTTAAATTTGGTAATGTTTTGAAAACTGAAGGATACCAAGCATGGAGCAAAATTAGAGTGTTTCAAATGCTGGCTGATAGATACTTTCTAGCAGAATTTGTTTCTCCTTAGTTTCTTTTTCTTTCTTTCTTGGCCAATGATCATGCAAAGGTCCCAGTAACTTTAATGGAAAAACTCAAAATTACTCCCATGGTTTTCATCTGGTTCATAATTATTTATTTAACTATCAGTCTTCTTTAGAAACCAACATTTACTAAAAATGACAGTAGTATCTGGAATTTTAGCCTGAAAAGCAAAGTCTTGTAAACAAATAAATAATTGCAAACAACAGGACAAATATATTAATTTTGTTCTGGTTTGAGTTTTGATTAAAGAAAAATGCATATCTTGAAAGGTATACACTGTGTGCAGTGCTGCTGGATGTAATAGTAATTCAGATTGCTAAGTTAAGCACGTCTGCAAAGCCTGCAGGATCAAATAATTGTTGTACATTGCTATTGTAAAAGATTGTGAAAGGTGGGAAAACAACGTAGGGTTTAGATCCCACCTGGCAGGGATTTTTTTCCAAAACTGCTGCATGGTTAAACTAGAAATTTAAGAAAAATAAATCACATTCAGCAATTGTGTCATGTATGACTGCTTTGGATAGTTTTTGTTATCCATATGGCAAAATATCATCCAACTCTAAACATTATTCAAAAATACTTAATGCAGGTTATCCAGACTTTTTCAAAATACTGGCTCGTGCAGAGAGCATACAAGAAAACATTTTACTTCATCCAGCTGCCTCAACTGGTTAGAAACGAGGAAAGAAGCAGAAAAAAAAATACACTGCTGAGATTTGGTCAAATGGCCATTAAGGATGCGGTGCGTCCGCCCGGGGACTCCCCTCGGCGCCTGGTGCTGCTTTGAGAGACCACAAACCATCGGGCACGGGGAGCGAAAACAGAGAGGAAAGAGTGAGAGGGAAGCGCACGGGGAGGGGGACGGGGCAGGGCAGGACAGGAATGG
>VWZG01010835.1:218127-252896 GCA_013396735.1 Grallaria varia
ACCGCACCGCACCGCGCCACACCACACCACAACTTACCGTACCGCACCGCACCGCACCACACCACACCACACCACACCACAACTTACCGTACCGCACCGCACCGCGCCACACCACAGCTTACCGCACCGCACCGCGCCACACCACACCACAACTTGCCGTACCGCACCGCACCACACCACAACTTGCCGTACCGCACCGAACCGCACCACAGCGCACACCACAACGCCCCGCACCGTACCACCGCCCCCGCCCCCGGGACGAAGGGTCCCTGCAGCCCGCGCCGGCTCCGCGTGGTCGCCAAGAGCCGCCGTGTTGGGTGCTGCGTCCCCTCGAGCCGGGCGGGTGTCTGCTTGCTGAGCAGAGAGGGTTCAGCCCCCCTGGGGCCCGGGCACGGGTGCCTTGAGCAGCTGCACCAGACCTCCGTGTTTTTGGAGAGTTGGGAGGCAAATGTGGCGCTGGTCTTCACAACGCGTGAGGGAATTGCTGCCCTGGCTCGCATCTCTGCTCCCTTTCATCTCCCCTCTACACACAGGTGCATGTAGGGGCTGATGAAACATGGGAAAACTTTTTTTAGCGGTGTTTTTAAACATGTGTAAGACCTCTGTCTCTCTCTTCACAGTCTGGTATTTCTTGGGGTTTTAATTTATAGCAATACTGTAAAAGACTTCAGTGGAGTGCATGTACGTTCCAAACCCAGGGTGAATGGACTGTTGCCATTTCTAAGAAACTTGCTGCTGCCAAACTGTCTTGCTGCAATAGCCAGGGGAAAAAAGTGCAGAGCCTCTCTTACAGCACATCATTCAGAATACTTACTTGTAGGTTGATGAACACAGTTCTGGTGAATTTGGTATCCTTGTAGGAAGCCAGGTATGTCCGTGGTTACACTCAGGTCAGCAGAAGATGTATGTAATTGCCTGAGATATGTGGATTTACCCACATGAAGAGGACCAGCAGATCTTAAACAACCATAGAGCAGTTTGGGTTCTGGTTTAATGTCATGTGTGGAAGATATAAAATGTATGAGGAAGGGTGATTTGTTTCCCATTTATGTTAAAAACTAGTGGAAAGCATGAAGAATGTTATTTAAGCCTTGTCACATCCATGTGGCAAATCTGAGGGCTATGGCTGCTTCAGACCCAAGCACATGCCAAGCCTCTACAAGTTATCAAGGTCTGCTTAGTGAAGTGACATCTCCAGAGGAGAGTCCTGCATTTGTTGATTCTAGTCTGAGGGCTGACATTTAAGACCCCACCCCGTGCCTAGTGCAGTGACATTGTTGCCCTTCATGTTGCCTGTTACTGTTCCCAGATGTCTTACAGAACCTCTGTATGCTTCGTGACCAAAAGTGGACAGAAAACAGATAAGTCAGTACGCGTAGCCTCTATTTTCTCTGCTTCTGTGCATACTCTTTGTACCGTCATAAATGCCATGCCTCCGTTTTGCAGAAAGACCCAGGACCCAGGATATTTGCATTTCCTTTGTCCATACCAAAATCCTTCTCTGTGTAATACAAGGCTGGCAAATAATAAGGGGGTTCTGAATAGACAGAGAAGAGTAATACTTTCAGATGGTGCCAAAAGCAGACATGCTGTATCTCCGTGAAGGTCTTACAAAGAGCATCCAGCTCAGCATGATCTCTTTCTTCAAACATCCTGTTATTCTTTGGCTGTCTTTGGAGGACTTGGATCAGTCTGTGCTGCCCAGTTTCCAGTACCATCAGCACTTCCAGCTGACATGGTGAGTTACATGCACCTCTCATCTCCTAGGCCTTAGGGTTAGGTCCTCTGCCCCCTCTGGGTTAGAGGAAATTAAAGCTAAAGGGCCAGAGTGTGAAGATGTTGGGGAGTTTGGAGACTTGGTCAGAGTTCACTGTACTCTTTCAATTTTATTCTCTTTGTAGGCCTTGATGCCGAGTGAAGTCTTGGAGGAACGTAAGTGTGACAAAATCTTTGAATGCATCAAGAATGGATTATGGCCAGTGGCAGTCATGGATTGGTGCATTCATCATCCTATGGCAGAGAGAAGCGTCCTATGTATTGGAGAGAAAGCAGTGTACAGCACTACCCACTAAACCACATAATCTCCTGGAAGGCACTGTTGGCATGGAAGCACACAGCGAGCAAAGCTGTGATAACGTGAGCTTTTATGTGGGTGTTTTCAGATGGGGAGAGCTGCACCCTCAGAAGTTCTCCCCTCTCACCGTTGCTGCCTTGTGTTGCCAACTGCTGCAGTTGGTGTGGATGTGTCTTGCTGTACTTCTATCCAGACCGAACAAAGGATATACAGGCGTGTTTTGACTGTTCCGAAGATGGACCCAAATCTTCACAAGGCAGCTTCCTCTTCTAAGGCTGGAAGAACAGCATACTGGATTCATCAATATCGAGCAGAAATTCCATGTATTTGGCATCAGGAACAAAAAACATAGGCCGTGTTGACAGTCTTTGGTTTCCTTCAAGTCAGTGCACAGGCAAGCATTCAGTATTCTGCTCTGCTTGCAACCTCTAACATTCTCTGCATTTGCCCAAGACCTTATTTTGAACACAGATCACTGTGTTTTCTGCAGCAGTGCAGAGAATACCTTGTTCTATCCCCATTTGCAGCTGGAGTCATAGGTTTTGGAAAGGAGCATGGTTTGTACAGTAATTCCAGCTACTTCTACTAAAACAAAACAAACAAACAAACAAAGTGATAATCAGATCTTTATTTAGGGAAAATGCATTTACAGTTGTCTGGAGAGAGTTGTGACCCCAACAGCATGTAACATTCATGACAAGGGGCAATGGCTTCCAACTGAAAGAGAGCAGGCTTAGATAAGGTATTAGGAAGATACTCTGAGGGTGGTGAGGGACTGAACATCTTGTCCAGAGAAATTGTGGATGCCCCATTCCTAGAAGTGTTCAAGGCCAGGATGGATGGGGCTTTGAGCAAACTGGTCTAGTGAAAGGTGTCCCTGTCAGTGGCCGGGATGTTGGAACTAAATGAACTGTAAGGTCCCTTCCAACCCAAACCATTCTGCAATTTGATGATTCAGGAGGAGACAGGTTAGTGACTTCCTGTCTTTCTGTTTTCAGGGGAACATTTCAGTCAAGTTACCATTTCTGCGCATCACTAAGACCAGCTGAACGGGTTGTTTCTTTGCCATTGACCCCTCCTCAGACAGCATGGGAGCTGGAATATACTGCCTGGGTGACTCTTAAGGCCATTTTTCTCTTTGCATGAATTCACTGTCCACAGGTGGAGACCTGGGGGCGTACCCCAGCCTATGACTGCCAGCTTTGTGACAGTGCATGGGTAGATCTGCAGTGACTTTTTAGTAATTACAATATCCTCACTCTAGTTAACCTACTGCAGAAAACTCTGTTTTGGTGAACCAAATGGTCTTCTATTCAACCTGTTATATAGCCCCATTCATATGAGGTGTAGTCAAATGGAGTGCTTGCTGAAGACCATGCCTGACACCAGCCCTCCAAGTTACAGGCCACTATCAGGCTCGAGCTGATTCCCAGCATGGTGTCTCTGTTTGCAGGCTCACCTGCCTGAGGCAGTTGACTTACTCTCCACCAGGTGCCTGACAGAGTGAGCACAGTCCATCTGTGGGGGTCACACAAACATATTAATCATCATTTCAGCCAGTATTACCAGCACAACAGCTACTGCTTGGAAGACTCCTACCAACTGCAGCTGAACCACCACTTCTCTTGGCCAGGTGAAGGTGCTGGAGTACTCGTACTCCCATTTTGAATGAGATGAGCCCATTCCTCTGCAAGATTGTCCTTGTTCTTTTTCAGCAGCACCGTGAGTATGGCTTACTTCTGATGAAAGACTGGTATCCCAAAAGAAGGAATGCCCAGCGATTGTTTTTTGCTGTCTTGTCATTTTGTATTCCTCTGTGTTTCTCTCCTCACTCAATAATTGCCATTAAATCCTTCATTTTTTCCTATCAGAGCCATCTTTCCATTGTTTTCTTTTGTGCAGACTTCCCTGCAGCAGCAAACCCCTGCATTTGGGCAAAATAATGTGCAGTAATCATATCTCACACCTGCCAAAGATGGTCAAACAAGGTTGTAGGTTCTCATGCTGTTGCTTTCTGTGCACTGAGCAGTGCCTGCAGCCCACTCCTGTCATCTCCTGTGGTTGCCAGGATTGACTGGCGTGGTCAGATGGCCCTGTGCTCTTGGGTCCCAGCCAAAATCTCACCTTACCTGCCTCTCAGTGGAATGACTGCCTACTTTTAGTCTCTGCCCCTTGTGCAGTGGCAGATTGTGCCTGAGGGCTACGTTGTCATACAACATGCCCTCAGAATTTTGTGTTCTTTCCAGGTGCACTAGGGGAATGTAGCAGAGGTTCACATGTAATGTTGTGTTTGTAGCATGGATTGCTCTTAAAAGCATGGAGCAGATGTCTGCAAAACAATGTTGTTTTAGATTTCTAATTCAGAATTATTTTGGCAAACAAGATATCCTTTCTGCTTAATTGAATGTAGTTAATTTTCAATAGAGTCTTCTCTTTCTTGCGAGAGTTTTATTGTGCTCTCTGTTGGTCTGGCATTGTGAACTGCTAGTAGCACTGACTGTACTGTGCAGTGAAGGACCTGTTGTACTGGTAAGTATAAGTTTAGTCATAATGCTACAAACTGGATAAAAATGAGAGAAAAAAAACAGTCAAAAAGCACATTATAGGCCTCACATTCTCTCCAACTGAGCTTTAGGCAGCCAAAAGGAGCAAAGCTAAATTGATTGACTGGAATGTGTCCATTGTTACAAAGTTGTGGAAGGCCGTTTAGGGCAGAGATAATAGAAAGATGGTCCATCATGTGAGTAAGCTTCACTGCAGTCAGTATTTAAAATTATATTTGTCCTTACAGCTTTGCATGTGTGTGTGAGAAAAGCCCAGATTCCCAGGATGAGAAGAGCCCAATGACCCTGTCTCTTTTCTCCCTGTGTATAAATTTATGATGGTTTAATGATTCAAAATGTTGTTGTTACTGCCCCTGAATCTCAGCCACTGAGAACCAAAGAAAAAGTGGTTTTGGAAAAAAGTGGTTTGGCAATGTATCCTTGACAACAGGATTCACCCTCTCTTGCAGTTTCCCAGGGCCATGTCCCTGGGCTGACTTTTAAGTGCCCCGGTTGGACTTTTCCTTATCTCTGTTCTCCTTTTTCATTGAGAAAAAGGGGTCAAAAAATCTAGAAATGGGGTGTTTATGTTGTTACTTTCCTTACTATTTGTTCCTTAAAAACCTGGATTTGTTAACATTTGGAGTTTAAAGTCAAGATTGTATCTTTCTGAAGTTATTGAGAGAAGCAGTCATATACGCAGCTCATTTGACAGTGAGTGAGCTGGCTGTTAGCACTATATAGCAGTCTCCTAGAGGAGTGCCAGTCAAATGGAAAACATAAACCCACAAAGGATCAGATGACAGTGGTTCTGCTTTTCACAGAACTACTTGGTCATGTTAGACAGGAGGAGATATGGGGATATAATTTACCAGATATTTCAAAATTTCCAACTCAGATGGGAAATAAGGCCTTTCCTGGATCCTGGTCTTTGCTTTCTCAAATCCAGTACTCTGCAAACTGCCTTAATATTTAAGTTAATACTGAGAAATAAAAATTGTGTGCCTTATGCTGTGAATAAAAATAACTAAACAGCAAAATAATTTGGGAACTGTAAACAGGAACTGGCTATGGTCTTTTTTCATTGTCTCATCCTTGATGTTCTGCACTTACAAGAAGAGAAATCAGTGCTGCATAAGAACAGAAGAGTGAGTGTATGGATTCAGGATTGTCTCTCAGGCAGTGTCCAGCAGCAGGTAATGTGGAATATATGGCACGATATTTTCCTAGGTCGTTTTCCCAGCTCCAACAGTTTGTTACTTAGACTTCCTGAATGTGATTGATATTTGTGTATCTTTTAGCCCCAAATTGATTTTATTTTCTATATTGGGCCAGCAACTTTCTGGAAGTGATTGAAGTTTTAGCATGCATGAAAGCTCCTGCCTTCATTTAATGTCCCTTAATTTTTATATTGGAAGAAAGAGTGAAGATTCTTTCCATATCCACTTGCTTTAGGACATCTGTAATACAGCACAATTGTTTGGTTTAATTTTATTCTAGCTGATCTTGGAAAGTCTTGCCTACTTTTTCATATCGTAGTGGTACTGTCCATTAGATTTTCCTTGCTTCCCTTTTTGTGAACATTTTGAGTTCNAAGTCTTGCCTACTTTTTCATATCGTAGTGGTACTGTCCATTAGATTTTCCTTGCTTCCCTAAAGATGTTATATTGATTAAAGTAATGTTGTAATGATATATTATCTTCTGTTATGTGTCCTTATTATGATTAGCATTTTATTTGCCTTTCTGGCCTCTGTTGGGCACTGAACTGCTGATTACATGGCTCTGCAGCCCAACATCTATATCTAGATGTAATACTTCAAGATAATTTCCAAATAGTCTACAAGTACAATATTTGATGTAAAAACCTTAATATTTTTTTTCTGTGGGTGCCTAGTTTCACCTTTGTCTCCTTTGAGTTTCTTTTTTGCCATTTTATTGCTACTACTCAGTATTGTAGACTCCTTTTGCAGCCCTTTGTGACTGACCCTTACTATTACTACCCTTACTGGCTTAGTATTTGCAGCAAGTTTTATCACCACATTTTATCACCACAGTGCAAATTGGCCATTTACTCTTTTCTGTATTTGAACATGTACATCGGAATTATTAGTCTGTTATTGAACCCCAGTGATGATTAATTTATGCCCTAAAGCAGGGGCGAATGTTGCTGCTTATGAAATGGAAGACCTTGTGGTCCCATGAAGGCGCTACAACAATAGTAAAGGAATTGACCTAATAGTCATGACTTGAATTTAGTGACACTTTTCTTTAACTTATTAAAACTGGAAGGCTTTTGAAGAGACAATAATCGATCATTTTTATTTCAGGAGAAAATGAAGTTCCCTCTGAAGATGCCCTGATACTACAGCTGCACCTTGCGAAAGGGCATGAGAAATTTATTGAAATGTTAAAAAGCCAACAGCAGATCATTGTCGACTTGCAGCAAAAACTTGCTGAACAGCAGCATGTATTGGTTAGCCAGCAACGGGAAATTCTTGAACAGCAAAGAAAAACGTATGAGCAAATGGATCTGATCAAAGTCCAGTATGGCATGCTTTTTGATACAGTGAAACAAATGTCATTTCAGAGTTTGCAAGAAGATATTCAAAATTATTTTGAAAGTCATCTTCAAGGACTTCAGAACCAGGTCAGAAATCATCTCCAGAAGTCATACTCTGTGCATAAAGTAGAAGTGGATGCAAAAGTGATTAATGTTGGGGAGTCTTTGCTGGACTGTGGCCTGTGTGAAAGTGATGAATTTTGCAATTTCCAAAAGACACCTTCACAATGTGAGAAATGCACATTGTGTCCTGCTGGTTTTTTCCAAATGGCCGAGTGTTCTGCAAACTCTGATCGGATTTGCCAGGTGAAACATAATTCTGTGTCTTTCATTTATTGCTTGTGAAGTATTGTGTTTGACATACTGGGATAACATTCTGGAAATAACTACTTGGAGAGCTACAGAGGTCCAGTTTGGAGCATGTGTTTTACTGAATGGGTCTATGGCACTTCAAAGTCTGCCAGAATGGTTTTTTTTGTGGGTTTTCTCGTTAACTTTTACTGCTCTAAATCAGGCACTAGTTAGTGCCTGTTGGGTGTGGCACTTTCCCAAACCTGACAGGTGGCAGAACTTTGATTCTTTTCATCATTATAGGAAAAGACATCCTAAAATATTTATACTTTTGTGTGCTAAATTTGTTTGTTTAATCCCATTCCACTCTACATGAATTTATAGACATCTCTGAAAAGCAAGGGAAAGCTTTACTAAGCAAAACTATAAGACATTTATTTATAAGTTTGGAAATAAAAGCTGTCTGTTAAAACAAATGTAAAAAGTAGTTCCTGCTAAAAATAACATACAAACATATACAAATATAGAATATTGATGCTTTTATTGTTAAACACATTTTATTATAAAATACATTTTATTATACTGCACAAAATCAGCATGTAAGCAAAGTAAGATGGTTCTTTGTTCGCTTTCTGTCATTTAGAAGTCCTAATATATACAGGGAACTTGATATTTAAAACAGTATCTTGTTTGCCAAGTATTGCCCCCAATTCTTAGCTTAACATGAGCCTGACCAGCCAGTGACCTAAGCCCAAAATACTGAGAGGAGAGCCTGGAAGTGTCTGTCCAGTTCCTTCTCTGCTAGTCTCAGTTTTCTTTAATGCTTGCATTTAAATGCAAGTGTAGCCTATTATTCTTTCCGCTCCGCCTGCCGTAGGGTGAAACGAGAGCTTGTTGACAGGAAATAATACTTTCTCATTTACATTTCATGTGTGTATTTTTTGGTTAGCACCTTCCACCGAAACTAAATGTCCTTAAAAGCCTTTCCCAGCACTGTCTCGATTGTTTCAACGTCCTTAAAATCAGATGAGTGGTGCGTCACTGTGGAGGATGTGCATCCTAACGAGTGTTACTTGTGCAGCTTGTCGTCTGCACGCTGCTAGCTTTCTGTGGACACCACGCAGTCTTTTTGGATACCTTTTTAAAACAGCTGACAAATCCAAATAAAAATTGCCTTGCTCCAACATGCTTATGGGATCAGCCCCTTCTCCATTCCTACACATGCCTGTTACAGGCAGATGGGTGTCACAGAGCCTGAAGAAATGCCTGCTTCAAATTTAAGTTATTGTATTACAGTGTTTCTATATGATTCTTGTGATTTACAGGACAGAGATGAATGTACTGAATCTCCAAGCATTTGTGGTGAGAGGATAAAATGCCTGAATACTCCAGGTAAGTTATATTCTCTTATAACTAAAGAATCAAGATAATCAGATCTTCAGGAACTGGCCAAACAAATAGA
The DNA here is from genome assembly GCA_013396735.1 of Grallaria varia. Classification (NCBI taxonomy): domain Eukaryota; kingdom Metazoa; phylum Chordata; class Aves; order Passeriformes; family Formicariidae; genus Grallaria; species Grallaria varia. Next base: position 227,059 of record VWZG01010835.1, read on the forward strand.
TAAGGACTTGGGCTTGCATGTTAGTGAGTAGTGACATGCGCAGCTTGCTGGAATCAAAGGGGTTGAAAAACACTCATCTGTAAGTTGATAGCAATTTTCTTGGACAGTGGGCTATTAAGAACATTAATATCCACAAGTAACATTGGATGGTCCTATTTTGTCTTATTTTCATGGGGCATTTATATGTTTTGGTTTTAATTTTCACGTATGACCGGACTTTATTCTTGTGTATGCTGGTGCAAATGGGGTCAAAATCAAAGATATTATTCCTAATGGAGAAAAATAGTTGTCATTTTCCTTCTGCTGCACTGGGGTAGATAGCTGATTTGATCTCATGAAGGCTTTTATAAAGCCTCCTTCCATCATTCTCTTTTAGTGACAATATTGTCAAACACTGAGGAACGATCAACAGTTTCTATCATTTCCGTGGGCTTGGGGGAATTTTTCAGACATTTAAGAACAGATCTGTCTGGTGTTCTGCACTGCAGACTTCACCTTCATTACTTCATTACATTCTCATGGCAGTCAGGCACAAAAGAGCAAAATTAAGAGACATACAGAGCAAATTGTATCTAGGTATTAAGTTTCTATCTATTTGTCTAAGTTTTGGTCAGCCGAAAAAGCTTGAAAGGAACTCAGTGATCAAACGGAGCATTTCACCAGTTGTGACCTGTACCTGAAGTCTCACAGTCAAATAAATGAAGGAGGGCTTAATTAGATTTTGTGGTTTTCCTTCTCTAGACTTCTAACTTGTAAAAAGAGGGTTGCCTCTGTGAGGGCTGTTTTCAGCTGATTATGAGTGATTTTGTATCTTTCCTGCCCAGCCCTGGTGGAGAAAAAATGTGGGAGAGAATTGGTTCTAGGAAAGGGTGAAAAAAGGGCATGGTTTCTCCTGTGTTGTCCTTACTTCTTCTGAGCAGGAACTGTGTTGATTTGGATGGTGTTTTTACCAAGCACCACAGGAAACTGGAAATGACTAGAGCAAGAGAGCGCTTAGTGTTGCCTTATGTGGTAAATGCTGTAGAGGAGGTACCATCAGTCTTCCAAAAGAAGAGGCAAGATGCTTTTAGACAGTCTTGGTGGTGGACACTTAGAGGGAAGACAGCTTAGGGCACAAAATTTGAGTCAGAGCATTGGAAAGGTGTAAGGTTTTGTCTCTTCTTTCGTAAGACATCAGGTTTGGTTGAGTTGGTCGGTTTTTGGATGGAAGTCCACAGGGCCTCGGTCCTAGGAAAGGAGAGCCACCAATGTGGTAGTCATTTGGTGGTGTTCTAGTCTGTGGTATGGAAGAGGGAAGGCTGTAAGGAATTTATTCTGTGGCTTCTGTGGAGGTGGGGAACCAGACAAGAGGGTCTGTACAACTGGTGGAGGAAAGTGAGTGCAAAATACTTCCAAGAAACAGATGGGTAATGATGGTGTGTCAGACCACAGAAAGGCAGTAGCAATGTATTTGAACGGGAAGGACACTTCCCTTGATTTGTCTTCTCCCAGTTTTACTGATGGCTTGTAAATATGTTAAAGCAAACTATTTCCTATCACCTATCACCAGGAATCAATGTCCTGTCAATGTTGTTCCCATCTGTCATGGAAGAGAGAGTGTTCTTTTTATTTTTCATTAGAGATGACTGCTACTTGCAATCTGTCCATGGTAGCTCATTATCTTTTGCAAGTGTGATTAATGCGTCAAAAGGCTGTCTGAAAGTGAACGTCTGTTTTGGGTAACGTAGGGAAGATGGGGATGTGATCAGACATACGAGTTCCATATGCTGAATGTGGTTTCTTGAGCTGCACGCAAAGGTTGTTGCATCTGTAGCAACTCATGTTCATTGTACAGTGTGAGGTGAGACAGAGCAAATAGCAATAAAGAAACATGCAACTAGGAGCCTCTTTCTTCACCCTTGCACTTTCCTCTACATCATACCTTCTTCCCATACTGCTTTTTCTTGCTTTTATCTGGGGTGAGAGTTGTTAGGTTATATGATTAAAGGCTAGTCATCAAGTTTCGATAACAGTTGGAGGTACATTATCAGTGAAAATGGAGTCCAGTGCATCATTTCTTTCTTCTATAATCACAGGAGAGTGGTCAGACTATTTTTACAACAAATGGAGTCAACCAAAGCCAGTCCCCTTGGAATACCATGCAAGCTAAAGCCGTCTACTGTGGAACTTACTGTGGGATGCAGGGGAAGGAGGAATGGGAACCTAGACAGATAGCCCCAATTTGTAATTAGCCATGTTGATATGTGATGACCCAAATTTGACATAGAAGGTTTAAAAAGGGGTGGATTCCCATACTTAATCTGTTTGAATGTTGTCTTTGCATCAGGCAGTTATCAGTAGTAAGAGGAGAAAATTACATCATGGCTTACTCTAATTGCCTTGCGATTGCCTGGCCTTCATGAGTGGCAAGGACTGGGAGTGTGCTGCAGGAAAACTTGATCTCACAAAACCAGGTTGAGTACGGCTGGGCTGCTCATTGTTAAACCAGATGCAGCAGTGCCCAGAGCAGGAGCCAGGAAGAAGTGGGAGAGGTTGTCAGGCAGTAAAAGCAGCTGGAAGCAGTCACAGCATGCTGCTGTGCTGGCTTTCTGACGTTTGGCTATCATTTGCTGCTTGACCTCTTCTGGGCAAAGGGTAGGGTGCTGCCCTTGCCACTGTGTCCGTAGTATAAAGCAGCCTGTGTGCTGCTTTGAAGTCACCTATTTGAAGTACACACAGGGGGAACACCTGCGGCAGATCTAACCCATGAAAGACTGCACAGCAAATTAGAGTGCACAGTCATCACATGTATTTGTAAAACTTGGTGTTTATAAAAATCCATTTGAATATTTTAAAGAAGTGAATAGCATAAACAGGTTATCTAGGCACTACTGCAAATCTTCTCTGCCATTCGAACCAGCTGTATTTGTGTACTCAGTATTTCTCAGTGATGGTGGAGCTAGTGATATGAGAGAATTAGTTAAGAAGTGTCATGTGAGCAATTACATCATGGTTAAAACTGATTTCAAGGAGAACGTTTGTCTGAGATTTTTTTCCCTGTATCCCCTTTAGAATGTCCTTAGTTCAAAAAATGTAATCTTACTTATTTGGCTTTCATTTCTCATAAAAAAGCCAGACGTTTTTGGAGGGGCACATAGCATTATGTTTCTCATTACTTCTTTTTCAAACGGAACATATCTTACTGTTCTGCAGTGAGCTGTTTGAGAAAATGGTACGTGGTCTTAGACAGAATATTCTCACATCGGAAGTTGTATAGTCCTACAATATCTGTGTTACTGGAGAATCATCACTTACATGAATGACATGTAAATAGATGAAGTTATATGAGGGTGACCTTATCTGGCGTTCTCTGATGAATAATGTAGTATCAGAAGTGAATTCTAGCCAATATTCTGACCTCCTTTGTGGGCCAGGTAGATGTGTACTGCTCTGTCTTGCAGTTTGCACTATGTGTAGTGAGCTTTTCTGTCTGTGTCAGCAGTCAGCATGGCCAGTCCCACCCTGGGCACAGCAATGGAGAAATTCGGCTTGTTGGGAGCCGTGTCAAAGGTTTGTAGTTGCAGTCTTAGAGGAAATATCAGCCCAGATACAGGAACTTTCCCGCTGAAGAATAAAACAAATTTATGATACAGGATTGAGATAATAAAGGATATTTAAGAAGCACTATAAGAAAGCTGATTATTGATTTTTAATTATGGTGGCCAAAAAGCCCAAGAGAGTGCATTAGTGATTACATTTTGAGGCACAAACTGCAGGTGGTTATTCTTTAGGGTGCCTCAGGTCTTGTCTGTTGATTTAAATCCTGAAAGCTCCACACACAAAGGTTTTGGGTTCTGGTTGCTCCAGCTGGAAGCACTGGCAGCTGGCAGTGCTCTTGGAAAATTGCCATAGAAAATTATAGGCTGTTTTTAAAACCTGCTCTTTGGATGTGCATTCTTTGATCCACTGAGGTCATGGTGTACTGTTTAACAGCACAAAATTGATTATGTCAAATAAAGTAATTTCAAATGGCATGTCTGGATATTATTTTTACTATGTGCAGCAGTGTTTTATTTTAGTTTTATCACAATCACTGGTGTCCTGCATCTTAGGGCAGTGGTTTTCCACTTTTTAAATGTGTGGATTTCTACATACTGATTTTAAGCATGCTGTTTACAGTTTTGGTTTTCCTATTTGTCTCTTGCAGGTTCTTTAAAAACTGTACATGGAGTGAATGCCAGGGATCCCTGTCCCTAGGGTTGCAAAGCACTGCCTTAGCAATCACAGTGACCACGAGGCTACCCTGTAACATGGCTGGGCAGGCAGTCCATATTTCTCCATGTACAGGGGAACCCTCCATTAGTTGAAAGTATCTGAGCTGCTCAGTGCACCAGTTAGTCACCATGCCTTTTACTTCAGGGAAGGGAGGGTTTTTGGACCGTTATTACATCTGATACCTTATAGGTTTTGGTTAGAATTGCCCCTTTGGAGATCGTTTTTCACTCTAAACCATTGTGCTTGGCTTGGACAAGCTGAGTTATGTCTAATATTTCCTCTCTGTTAACTATCAGGGTTCCTTTCATAGCACAAAGTGATCTAACATCAAAACTGTTGTTTTCTCCCTTATGATTGGATATGTTATCAAAGGTACTTGATGTGTGAAGCTGTAGAGTTCTTATTTTTAATATTTTAAAGGTATGACAACAAAAATTGTCCATTTCCTGTGAACAGGTGGTTTTCGATGCCTTGGAATTGCTGAGAAAGATGCAGCTTTGGGAATGTGTGGAGAGGAATATTTCTTTAATAAGGAAATGCAGGAATGCCAGGCATGTTTAAAATGTGAAGATGGAATGGTGGCCTTGCCTTGTTCTGCTGTCAGTGATACGGTTTGTTCAGCAACCAGTGATAACAAGCTCTCAGAGTCTTGGGCTGCAAACGTCATTCTACCCTCTGTAAAGTCTGGCATCTCTCAGGTCTACTCTGGCTTGAACTTGAAGATAAGGGGAAAGCTTCCCTGTGAAATTCTATCTACTGAAGATAGCAGCCTGGTATTCAGGCAACATGGTCTGTTGTGGACTGACCTGAATTTTGCAGTAAAACACAGCTGCAGGAACTTTTTGCAACTTTCCTTAAAGCTCAATGGCAGTGAGGAAGGCTATGAACTGAGTGGTGTTCGGATTGAACAGCCAGAAGGAAAGTATTTCCAGAGCACTAGTTTAAGCAGCGCTGCTGAAGTGGAGCCCAGCCAAACTCTTTCTGTGCATTTGAGGAGCCCCAATCAATTCTGCAATCAAAGCAAAGACTTAAATATTTATGATCTTAATACCCCACTCAGTTTGTTTTGGTTGTCCCATGACACAGGTGCTGTGGCACTCAGTGCACAGATGTCAACAGCAATGCATTACCAAACTAATTATCGACCTACCTTTAAAATAATTACTGTTTCTGACCCTTACATGCTAAGTTTATCTCATGATGGCAGAGCTATAAAGTTCACTGAAACCGGTGTTGTCAAATTTGTGTTTCACCAAGCATTGTATTCCATGGGTCATACGTGTGTCCGGGAGGGCTTCTCCTTGATTTCTTATATCAATAGGAATGGTACCAACAGAGAATTAATGAATGTATTTAAATCTGGTGTAAATTACAGAGACACATCAATATCTGCTTCTGGAGCCACGAAAGTTGGTGCTGGAGATCTGATTAGCTTTGAGATACTTTCTCCTTCACAGTGTAATGTTCGGTATTTTGGAGATAGTTCTGGAATTAGTATGTTTAGCCTCATCTGGATCCCTTCAGCAGTTTCTAGTGCCATATCAGCTACAGTTTCTGTTACAGGTCTGCCCACTGGAGCTGTGAGGAACAAATTACTGGACTTCACCCAGATCTCATCCAATGAGAAGCAGATACAGCTGGTTTCTTCTGGACAGCTTGCTCAGAAGTATTTCATTTTTACTGAAAAGGGAGTTGCCAGCCTTGCATTTAACTTAAAGCTAATCCACTCATGCAGTGTGCTCAAAATGACTCTCAATCGGTTGTCCATGGATCACATGCAACCCACAGCAGTTGCTCAGCAGATTGGAGGTCAGATGCCAGAGGGAAGTGTATGGACCAGCGTGTCCCTCCGTGCATCTTTTGAAGTACATAATGGAACACTGATATCAGTTTCTCTTGACTGCGTGCGTGGAAGGATCAATCAGATCACTCATCAACATGGAACCAGTATATCTATTTTATGGATTTCTTCTTAATTTCTGTGCAATGAAATTTGCACAGAATTGGGGTTTAAATTGTATTTGGATTCTACTCTGATCCTATGCATATATGACACTGTGTACTATGTTGACATGTGCAGATCATCCCACCAAATGCTCTCAATTTTAAGAATATTTAAATATAATCTGAATTGAATGATCAGTGTTTAAAGAAAACAAAAGCTTTCAGTATTCCAAGATTTTAATTATGTTAACTTTTTCAGGCAGGGGAACCTTCAATTCGGATCAAACTCTCTTATTTTTAATAAAGCAGTCTCTTAAAATTGGTTATTTTTGGACCACAAAAAATTGCAAGTGAGGGTAAATACTTTTTAGCACTGTAACTGAAATCAGCACTGCCAAATAGTGGACACATGCTTTCAGTTTCTTCACTTAACAGGCTAATAAGACTAAAGGCACTTGGAGGCTAATTTATCTACATTTTACAAAATGTGGGTTTTTTATAAATGGAGAGAACATGCCTCAAATTAGAGGTGATAATATGGCAACACTGGAGTATGCATTCTTAATATTATAGAAATGGACTGGGTCAAAAATAGAACATTGTTTTTATAACAAAAACAGTAGAACTAATGACTTCTAATTTAATTTGGAAATAATCTGCATTTATGTAATTTGCGTAGGCTTTTCCTCATTTTTACATTTGCCAGTGAAAATTGCAGGAAGAGAAGGAAGTCTATCCTAAAAAGTAAGAGTGGATAGGCAAAAGGAAATGAGTACTAGAAGAATGTCTTGAAAATAAGACTTTTGAAAATTTAGCAAATTTTTATTCCATTTCTTATAAATAACAAAATATTTTTCTGACCAAAAAGGAACACTCTTCACAAAGCCTGTTTATTTTGCTGAACAGGTGCTTAATTTAAAAAAGAGTGGGTTTTTTTTGTTAAATCACTCAGTTAATTCAAATAAATTGCATATCCATTGGCACTAATTTTTATCTTCTTCTAACTGTTCCATCACACTATTCTTTCTTTTTCTAATCTATGTAGGGTGTTTTCTCCCATTTTCTCCTTTCTCCTCCACAGATGCTAGTTCACTCTCCTTGCTCATTTCTTTTGTTAGGAGTAAATAGTGTGCCCTGTCACATCTCTTTCCATCTTTCTTTCAGCATTCCTACAGAAGAGTAGATGGTGTCACATATGTAATTATAGAAGCGGGACACTAAAAACGCACTTGCAGGCTGCCTTAAATCAACTTTACTGAAAAAGAATATTATGCACAATGTAACTTTAATGTAAGTGTCTGCCTGAGTACATATTTCTAAAATACATGTACATTGCTGTGCTCTTCATTTTTCTTTTGATCTTGTCACACTGTTCTTGCTGTATAGTCTCCTCCTATAATTTTCTGTAAAAGAATTAACCCAATTGCAGGACTTCTATCTGGTGGTTGTTTTTGCTTGTAAAGTTATAACTGTGTCCTTAACACCTGAATGTATCTTCTTTTTTTTTCTTCAAGAGTACACTCAAGGATACAGGCTTTGGACAAACTGCTCTTCTGCTCCAAATAAAGAAGAGTAGTTTTTCTTGCTTTCAGCTGTAAAGTCTAAGCAGTCCATCACAAGACACCTCACTGGGCACTGTGTTGGCAGCCAGCATAAGTACACAAACCAGAAATTCTGGTATCCCCAAAATCTGTCTGTGGCAGTAGCCGGAGACTCATTTGTTCTCACAAAGTCATAAGGAAGGATGAATTAAAACTACTATTGGAGGTGTTCAACATTTGCAAAATACTGTTATGATTATGGAGGATATTTTGTAGTGGTAGAGACAGACTTCTGGAATGAAAACATTTATCTGTTGTGTGTAGAAGAGCTGCATTACCTAGGAGCAGAGCAGTTTTTCTGGGTACTTCACTCTGGAAGATTACTGAGATTAAACAAAGTTGAAATGGCAGAAGAGTTAAAGTTTTCTGACATACCCATCTGCTTTCTGTAGAAGGATGCATGTGATGTCAGAGGAGCTGTGCAGAGAGCAGACCTGGATATTTCTAAGGTAACAGTTCAAGGGAAGACAATGTTAGAGAAAGCTGGAAATTATGTGCTTATGTTTTTGTTTTAGAGGAAATGAAGAAAGTCACAAACAGAATCCCTTTGCTGTTTTGTGCTATGCAGTTGTGTTGGAAGCTGCCACTCCTCAGTATGACAGCCTGAGAGACATTGTGGATTTAAACCCGTGTAGCAGATATCAGAATCCTGTACATCTTCAGCAAACCACAAATGTTACTTGAATATAATAAACATTTGCCTATATATAGCACATAGCAAAAGCTAATGGCACAATTTGTATGAGTATGCTTTATTTGAGTGAGATTGTGAGTTCAGTGGTATTGCTTGAACAGGGAAGAGAATGATGCTTCAATCATGTATTATGCATATGGTGGTACTTATATTTAAATACACCATTATTAGAGGATGCAGAAACTATGAGGAAGGTACCAGTGAACATTATTACAGCTGAGAGAGGTTCTAGAGTATGAATCTTCAGTGTAGTAAATCTTAGAGGATTCTGTTGGGAGTGCTCAGAATTGCCCTTAAATTCAGAGTAGACTTTCAGATACATAGTGGCAGAAATACAGTATTTTGCATCCATCTGGTGATAATGCATCTAAAAATGTTTTACTTGTCATCTGTGATAAGGCCCTCAGATTATGAAAAAAGTCCTATCTGGTACCTATGTATGATTTGCAATTTACAGCAAGCTTTTAGCCTTATTTCAAGCAAGAAAAGGTCTCTTTTGTGTCTATCCCTTTCAAGAAAAGAAAAGCCTGTATCTGTAGTTCAGGCCAGTCACTGATGGTGGTTATAGCAACAGGAATTTGAAGTGAGGGTGTTGGAATCAGTGTGGATTTTTGATAGCCTAATTAATGGCATAGTATATAGCTTTTGCATCTATGACAATTATATATATTGCCTCATACCATGCAACATTAAGTGGTGCACTATGATTCTGAATAAAGTTCAAGAGGAATCAATGCACAATGAATGCTCATTTTATGTCACATCCCATTTGCTGTAATAAATTGCATGTCTTATTGACAGGTATATCTTACTAATTATATTTATAACTTTTGAACTTTTTAATTAATTTTCCCCCATATGGTTTCTTTCTGTTAATAGCACAATATAGTACTGTGAAGTACAGAATTAATTTAAAAACTTTCCTTCTGCATCCTTTGATACCAACCACAATATGGTTAAAATAGCTGCAGACAGTCATTCCAATCCTTTCTGCCAGAGAGTGTTTCCAGAGGAAGTATTCGTAAGTAACAGAGTAAGTGTGAGGATGGTAGAATCTAGCCATATGGAAGGAGCTTAAGTTAATACATCCAGGAAGGCAGGTGATTATTTCACCGCATTATGCAGACAATGGGCAACATTTAGTTATAGAAAACTTGACCATTATAGGAGGAAAATAATTTACGTTGTATAGTGTTGCTCAAAATAGAGGAAAAAGAATTTGGCTTACAAAATCCTGCATTGTTTTGTATTGTGAAACATTTTGCAAGTTCAAAGGTTATGCCTGAATGTATTTTATTACTTACGCAATTTTTTAATTTGTGAAGTCAAAGCTGGACAGAATATGTTAAGTCTATTTTGATATTTTGGATGTTCCTCTGTTCTCTGGTCTCTGCAGATTGCAATACACTGTGAAAACTACACTAGTTGCAAATTGTGTTTTTAATGAAATTTTCTATTTTGCAATATTGCCTTGTTTTAAAATACTTTTTAGACACTTGCCTCTGTTAAGACTATATTGTAATATGTTTTAAGAGAACTTTACTGAAATAAATAAAATGATAAGTCTTCATTAGTATTTTTGTTTTGTTCTGAGGAAGGGTAATGACGGCTATTGTGTTTTTTTATGACTGACTCTTTTGGGGTCAGTATTTCACAGATGTCACCTGAATTAGTCACCTGTACTTGTTGCATTGACACTGAACAGGAACAGTAATAGTGCACATTTCTAGAGATCATCTAGTCTGCCTGCCTTCTGTTTCCATGGTTGTAACTGTAGACCTAAGAAGATGAAAATTGTCAGAAGAGCAGTACAGATTATCCTGGTCATGGCTAGCACCCTAGTACTACAGAGAATAAAGAAATTCATAGTGCCTTGGTGCTTCACAGGCTCTCTGTCACATGTGGAGACTTTTATAGCATGGCGGGGGTCCAGATCAGAGTGTTGCAGTAGCACAGCTATGCTTCTGTCAGTCTGGGCAAGTTAAAGCTTATGTGTTCTCAGTAGAAACTTTACAATTACTTTAAACTGTACATCTGTTTCTTCTTTTTTGAGATATTATTGTTTATTAGATATAAATGAGAAGTGCTGTCAAATGACCTCCATTTAGAAATAATTTTGAAAGAGATTCGTCCAAAAATTTTTTTCCGCTTTTTCCATTAAAAGTAAAAAAAGTGAAATTTTATGTGGTGATTTCACTAATTGCATTTGTACTGATTTGAAGGACCCAAAGAAATAATTGCTGTAAGATTACAGGCATCATTAACGTAGCCTAAATTAGCCAAGGATAAAATTCAGAGGAAGGAGAAAAGAAGTATTTGTGAAATGCTGTTGAAAACTGTACCATCCTCCTCCACGCTGGAACAAAAACTCCCTTCTCTTCTGGCCTTCAGCAGCTGCTGCTCTTTATGACCTTTCCCAAATGGCCCAGACCATCTTGATGTTTGTCCACTTTGCACAATGGCTGTCTCAGATGCACCTTATCTTTTGTCTTCAAGGGCCAGACATTCACTTTTACAACATCCATATGTACATGTCTAGAAGCACACAGTGTGACCAAGCCTGGTGCCCCTTCCTCTGCTTCGAGGGTTTGCCTTAAAACAAGGCTCAGAAGATACCGACGGTGTTAGTGGCAGTGCCTGTGCTGCTTGAGAGAAAGAGGTAGCAAGTGAGCCTCAAAATACCTGCGTTGCCCCTGGGCTGGAATTCAGCTTCTCTGTATCTACACATCTTTCACTGTCTGGCTCTGGACATTTAAAAGCCAAATGACTGCAAAAGAGGGATCAAAACAACTCGTTTGCATTAAATAATTGAGTTGTCGTTACCTAAACTGAGTTTCTTGGCCGGCTGCAGTTTGTGTAGCTTCCTTCAGTCCTTCCTTGGAGCTCTGCAGGCACATCTTTTATTCATGGCTCTTCAAAGGGAAACAACCGCTCTCCAGACAGTCTAGTGCAATCCAGTTAAATGGCATCTCTTGAAAGTGGCCTTAAAAGGCTGCATGTAATTTCCTTGCTAAAAGGGTGTTAATGCCTAGCTTTAGTAGAACCTTGAAGTAAAAGCCTGTCATGCTTATATATATATATATATAAATATATAAACTCCTTGGTTAAATAGCATTTTCTCTAAAAGAAGAACTGTGGTAAAAGGATTTTTTTAAAGTTCCTGCATCTTCTTATAAAATCGATGTCTCCAACTTTTTCCTTTGCATTTTTCCACTAGAAAGCTAGAGGAAAGAAAGGGAAATAAGAAAGTGAAGGTAAGGGGAATGGAGAGAAGGGAAGAAAAGTGGGAGAAGGGAAAAGCAGTCTCCAGTGTTTAGGTCATTTAATGTCTAAGAATTTAAACTAGTTTTCATCAGAACTTTCGGAAATAAATTCTTGGCTTTTCAGCCAGTAGTAATTGAAAATTTGTTCTACTGAAAATTATGTTTATCATTTCTGTCTCTTCATTAAGGCACATCCCACCCACCAACTTTTGTAAACTTCAGTAACTTTAGAGTATCCTGAATATGCTTAAGTATTTTGCTCATCTGGAACATTAACTTGGGTAATTGGGTTAATTAAATGCCAACTTATATTGGGAAACCTCTGCATATACTTGTGGATTTTGACATGCAAACCTCAGTTTTCATCACTACCTCTTAACTATGTTGGGAACTGCTCCTCATTAGATCAATGAGCCTTCTCTGAGTTCTGTTATCAACCCTTGACTGCTAATGGTTCCTTTAATTCTTCTTTGGGTATTTTTCTATTACATTGCAGTCACTAATGTAGACATGTACTTAGCGTCTTCAGGATCTCCGCGTGTGAAATGTCAGCTGAGTGTTCTGGTCACAGTTGTTTTTTCCTGACTTGCTTCGTTGTTTTAAATCAAAAGTTGAATTCAGTTCAGGAGTCCATACCATAGATATGGGCTTTCAAAGCAAGTTTGACCTGGTAAGTGATTTAGACTGGTGATCACATCTGAGTTGCATGATTGAAGCCTTCTCTTGCAGAGTATAAAAAAACTTCTGAGAATATTCATAGATTAAATGCAGATGTCTTGAGTGAAGAGCTGGAGATGCTTTGCATCAAACTCAGATAAAAGCCTCATCCTCTACTCAGAAGGTCAACGAAGTAAAAAAGATTTAGTATATACTGTAAAATATGCTGTTTGTTGAAGGAGAAGTACATTTGTTGGTTTTATTAGGAGAGGAGGATGAAAGTGTGAGCTTTATACCAAGTAGATAGGAAAAATTGCCTAAGATGCCTTTATGCCTGAAAATGCTCTGTATTTCATTTCTTCTTGAACATGTACCTAGATTTGTTTAAACCTTCGTTTCAAACTACTGCCATATCAGTAACTTCAGGAAAGGCTTCTTTTGTGCTGAAACCTTTGGGGATATTTTTCCTCCTGTATGCCAGACAAACATAATACATTTCAAACACATCTGAACAATCCTTGGAAAATAGTGTTCAACACTGCACGACTCCCAAGAGGTTGAGCTCTGTGATTCTGTCTGAGGCAGCAGTTGTTATCCTCAGCTGCTTCATCCTCCTGAAGCCCTTGTAGGGTGGTCAAGCCTTCCCCAGCTTTTGGCTTTGCTAAAGGTGTTCAGTGACAGCTGTCTTGGCTGGGAAGCTGCAAAAACTTTGTTTTGATCAGCCATGAGTGGTTTATTTCCCCTGATTTTGGCCATTCTGCCTTTCACCCTCCTTTCATGGTTAACCATGAGGCTGAAAAATCCACTGTTCCCACATTTCCACCCTTGGTGTGCACCTTTACTTCTGCTCTCTCATGTTTCGGTGTGTGATTGGGGTTTCAGTTTTGGTTTATTGGTGGTAGGCTTCCCTCTCATACTCATCTGTGAAGCACCACATAAACACCACATACCTCTGAAGGGTTTGGATATGTGCATAATGAAAGGTGATTTGTCCTTTTTGGATCTGCCTACAGCCTTAGAGGACCAAGGCAGTGGCATTTTCATACCTGGAGGTGACCTGTTTCCATGACGCTGCTCCTGCAGCATTTCACACCTCTTGGTACCACCCCTTGCTCTTGAAACATTGATACCCTTGAAAACTTCTTTCAGGTTGCGTGTATCATAGGCACTTGAGAATTCACTAATTTCCTGGGAGAAGAGGGAAAACCTCTCTTTTCTTTCCTTTTAAAGTGCTCCCAAAGTCAATTATATAGAAAAGATCTGCTTTCACCTAGTCCTCCAGGCACTCAATTTCCAGAGGCCAGCACACAAAGCAGTATGTTTCCTACCCTGGATATGAGATAATAACTAACTACAGTATTATTGGTGTGCTACTGATGGAATATATTTCAGAACTGATAATCTCTGCATTTGCTCAGCTGTGCAGGCATATTAAAATCACACCCCAGGTATCAAAGTCTTTGAAGTTGTTTCTGTCCAAGCTGGGCACAATACTCTTTGCTAACAGGTCAGAGAGCGCATGGGAACACCAATGAAATATGCCAGTCTGGCTCTGTGAGAGGGACCCTTGCTGAAGCTCCAGAGTTGGCATGACTGAGACTCCTGCTGCAGCCTGGCCCTTGCAGAAGCAGGAGTTTGTGGGATCTGACCAGTCCCCAGGACATGCTCAGCTATAGGAATGGCTGGAGTGTGTTGAGACTATTTTATTGTTGTAGCATTTTTGTTGCTCGTTGCTGTACTCCTGAGGGTAAGCAATGCTTTGCTTGGAAGGCTGCCTGTATTCAGTGCTGTCTCTAACAGCAGCTTAAGGGAAATTTATTCCAGGAGCCCAACCTAGTTTGCATATCTGAACAAAATGCCTAGAAATTGCAGATGCTGCAGCATGGAAATCTTCCTGAAGTGGGATGAGTTTTCACAGGTCAGTAGGGGCACAGGACACTTGACAGCAGCGAGACTCAGGCTGGAACTGTAACATATACCCTTAATTTTTGCACTGTAAAAACACCACTCTTGTGGTTTCAAAGTGGCATGCTAAACGCAATGCTGGCATCCGGGCTAAGGTCTGTATTAGGGTTGGGGGTATTCTTGTGGTTAGTCCTCCACTGATAAAAATTGTTTCCTAGCATGAGAAACTGGAGCTTTTTAATTGCCTTAAAACATTACTACTATAGAAAACTGTTCAAGGAAGCCACAGGAGTGAAGATGAAGGCTAAGGGGAGGAGGCCATCGGCCACAAACTATTTACTTTGTGGGGGCCTGGGTTCCAGTCTCTAGGTGTGTGATGCTTATCTAAAGGAGACCAGTGGCAACTCTGGGATTGTGATGTTTATCTCCTGTGAGGCAGGCTATGTCAAAAGAGGCCCTGCACACACCCACTACTACCCCAGAGAACACCTCACTCGTGGCAGGGGTGCCTCCAAAGCATCCCCTCCCCAAGCCTAAATGACTATACAAGAGCCATCACCTTCAGCTTCTGAAAAACAGCATGACTGTGCAAAACCAGCATCCACACACACGAGGGGGCACCAAAAGGATTTCTGAAGGTACAGAAACCTATCCCATTTGACTTAATGTTTTGTGGCCTTCTTTTCCCCACCACTCCCCAAAGGACCAAGACACCAGCGACAATAGCGGCAACAACCAAGTTCGTCGGCGACCTCTAGGTGGGGACTATAAACTCTTACTTTTTCTTTCTTTCTCTCTTTTCCCTTACACATTTTAACTCCTATTCTTTTTTCTCTTTCTTTCTGTCTTTTCTCTCACATTTTCTTAGGTGGTGTCTTTCCGTATCACGATAGATAATAACAACTGAAACAGCTATATACCTGTTTCCCTTTGCAACCAAATTGTTCTAAAGTAAATCCTCTCTACGTATATTGATAAACACTGATCACCATCTAGTATCAATTTACTTTAATTCACCCCCAGGTATTTATTACCTAAAACCAAGTTACTTCTGCCTTGCATGGCAGGTCATAACATGGACATAACTTAAAGAAGACTTCATTCTCTATTTGCTGTTGTTCACCTCATCTGTAGCATGTGCTCCATATCACAGTGCCTCCCAGGAAACCAGCAGATACAAATCCACTGGACCTGACGCTGATGGCAAAGCGCTGAGGGCTCCTAGTCACATGCATTGGGATTTATGGAGTGAAATGTGAAATCTCTTCTACAATCATTCTTTCCAGATATCTAAAAGATCAACATGGATCTGCTCTCTTCTAATAAATAACCACTTTGATGCAGGTATTTGAGTTACAACACTTTTGATAAATTGAAAATCCTTACTGCACTAGCACTACTGTCAAGCTACATCACTGAGGTCTGGATCCATCCTTCAAGGGACAGATGCTCAATCTGTATCCAAGCTCTCATCTCCAGACTTCAAAACTGCTAGTCTTACCCATCACCAAAGCAGCACTGTAGCCCTGCTAACAGCAGCATCTTCTGAGCTGGTCAGTGACACTAACTATCTCTACACCAGGAGGATGGGTGGCTATATATGAGTGGGACCTCATAAAAAGTACTCTCCCCCAATCCCTACCCTGAAACACCTGGTGCTCCCATTCAAAGGCACTCAGCACCTGCCACTGATGTTTCCTCTCTTGCAGTAGCTCCAGTCCACATGCAGGAACATCCCCTCAGACTTCTCATCCTTGCAGCCAGCCAGGAGAGAGGAAAGCTAAGTCAAGCACTTGATGCAGCGTGGGGGCAGGCAGTGGGGTTCCCTATGGGCAGGGAAGGCTGTAGGTGTGGGGCTGCAGCAGCCTACTGAGAAACAGCCAGGAAAAAAACTTTACTGGTTGCAGGGCCACTGGATGCTGATTGTATTCATGTTACCCCAGAGGTGTTTCTGTGCCCATCAAGGCTCCCAGTAGCAGGTTTGTCAGGTAGAGAGGGGTTTTTTGTTTCAGGGAAAAGCTCTGAGCAGGACAAAGTCTTATTTATCACTGCCTTGGCTAAGCAGTCATAAAAGTGGCAATAATAGTTAGTTGATAAGGGCAGGAAAGAAGCAGGTCTGCAGCCCTGGGGAAGGTTTTGACAAATGGGAGCTCACCAGGTTGGAGGTGTTGCTGGCTTGGAGACGGATGGGCTCATCAGCTGTAGGCAGGTAGTGCTACAGGTAAATGAGAGAAATTACTGTAGGCATAGTTGAGGTAGTTACAACAATCTCTTTATCTACTGTTGGCATATTTTGCCTTCATAGTTAATTCATTTTTCTTTTAAAAAGACTGGGGAGTGAGGAATGAGTGAGTTCTTTGGGCACAAAGAAAAAGATGTCTTTTGATTTTGGTGCCAGGCATTAAACAGCTACATTTGTGACAAATCTCTGCCCCAAATTGTTTTGTTACAAGTTATGTGGGCTTCTGATTTGCAATCAGTTAATGATAAGTTTTCATTTTAGTCCTTGCTTATAGAAATTTTTGTCTTTTCTATTTCCTTAAGTGTATCACAGTATGTATCAGCTGATACTCATTGTAACCTTTTGTTAGAAATTTCTGTACAGATTTAGATAAGTGGTAATTGGATGTTAAACCTCCATACACTCCTTTTCAAGAGGAGACAAATAGCAATTTTCAGCTTGTCTTGTACAATGTTTTGAGCAGTACAGATTTTTTATATTTCTCTCGTATTTCTGAATGAGCAAATCATTGTAAAAATAAATGTTTCAGGCGGGTTTTTTTTTGCCTTGAGTTTATTTCTGTATGTGAACATCCATGCTGATATGCCTTACGTGCCCTGAGGTCAACACTGAAGTCTTCAAAGACTGAATTAATCTGACAAAAGAAAATACTCAGAGCAAAGGATGTAAGAATGAAAACAAAGGTCACAGTCACCCCCTTGCCTCATTTTCTGCAGATTCCAGCTAAATCCTTAACTCTCTTTGATACAATAAGATGTGTTGGTTGCTTTATTAGAAAGAAAAAGTGTGTGTGGAAAGAAATCTGTGAATTCCTACATTATAGAATTTGAAAATTCTTTGGGGCTTAAACTTTAATGGCAGAAATATTTAAGAGTGTTTCTAAAGGCAAATCGGATGGGATTCTCTACTTTTCACACTTCTTTAGATTTGTCTTTTTGCAGCTTGTCCATATTTTAAATCTGAGGGAAAAAATGAGAAAAATATTTCTCATGAGTATATGAAGAAGTTCCTTAAACAAAAACAGGCTGTAGAAATCTTCAAGATTTCCCTTTTTGAGGACTTTTGAAACCAGGTCTGTATTATTAATGGAAAAAGTATCATATTCAACCATCTAAGTGTATTAATGCTCAGTTACCTATTTCCCCAGACCAGGCAGTCTAAAAGGAAGCAGTGCCTTGGATAAACCAGCCAAAGACTGGCAGGACAGGACGTGCCATTCCTCCTGGCCACAGCTCGCCTTGTGCAATTGAGCCACAGCTTAGAGGACTCCCCTGTTTTGAAAAAAGGCTATTGCCAAGCTTTTGGAGCAGGTTTTCAGAGCAGGCTCTGACACTGAGAGCTCAGAACAATTGTGGACTGAAACTGCTATGGACTACTCTATCCACTGTGGATGATTATTTAGCTTTTCCTGGTGCTCTTTCTACTTATCTCCATGTTTCTGAAAAACTGAAAGCCTGCTACCATGGCCCGTGTTTTCAGTGCATTTCCTGTCGTTCACAGCATACCCTGAGAGCCCTGTGTTCTTTCCTCTTCACTAGGAATCTAAAAAACATGTCTCAGGACAGCAATTTCTGCTTTAAGAGTATTAAGAAATAATGATTGTTCTAATTGTTTCTTTTTTCTAAAGGGAACAAAGTTTGCTACTCGTGTCATAGACTAGAAAAGAAAATTGAAATACAGAGTAGGAAAATACAGCCTGAGCGCTGGGTAGCATATCACATCATCTATTTCCCTATAACTGGACCATTCTTTCGTCTTCCCTAAACTGCGAAGACTATCCCCCTTTCTTTTTTTTTTTTCCAAATCTTACAGAGACCTGCACTGGTGTGAAAGCAGAAGTTAACAGAGCTTGATAAAATGTTGGGCTTTTATAGGTAATGTCTGCTCATTTCCTTAGCTCTATAGTTCCACTGAGTTTTTAATAAAATTACCACCTTATGAAAAGAGGTATTTACTATACCTTTATTCGATTCCAAAATACAGAGCACATCAATGTTTCCATGCTACATTCGGGGTAGAAAGTGTCATGTATCCTTGGCAATGAACATGGAACCATTCCCTGGCAATGGTCTGGTGGCCAGTATGAGAAGCTGGAGTTTTGTTATATTTACATTGCTCCCTAGTAGTTTATTATTGACCCATAGCAAAGTCACAGCACTGGCTGGATGATGTGTACAGAAGCTGTGTTCTTGTTTAGGTTTCAGGGTCTGGCCACAAAGTGTTGGTGTCACTGGGCAGGTGGCTCAATTTAGTTTAAAAATGGAATAAAAGACAACTACACTGCAGGGGTGTTATGAGGGTAAAATTCATTACTAATGACTGTGAGGTATTCAGATGCAGTGGAAATGAGGCTATATGGATGTCTGGAGTATGTGCTTCACTGCACATCCGAAGCAAAACATGTCTGTTTCCTTGACAACCCCTTTGCATCTGTACCACTGTAGCTGTACTCCACCGGACGTGGAAATACCAAGCATCATTACTGAATCCTGCTCACATTTTGCTCCATTCATATTGTGCTATTAAAAAAATTCTGTTTGTTACACTGACAATGTACTACTCTGAATAGTTCAGGACTATTCCTCTCTCTTCCTTGCTGTCTCTCTCCCCAGAAGTGCAGTGCCCCTTTTTCCCAGCTTAGCCTTCTTCTCTGCTTATAGCAGAAGCCTCGAGGTCACCCCACCTTTGGTGGGAAGCAGCAACACTTCTCTAAGCAGTGCACAAATGCAGTAATATAGAAACACATCAAATCCATGCGCGTGCACCGCCCTTGAGGAAATAAAAACAACATGAACTTTCTGAACAACAATTAGTGCTGCCATCTGTTACTGTCAGCAGATGTATGTGATGACCTTGTATGTATGTTAGCTTCCTTGGAAAGAGCTGTGTGTCTTTCACTTATGTTATCCATAAAATATTTTCCTTTTAGCAATGTAGAGATATGTGATACCACCTAACAGCTTTATCCTGACATGTGTCATGGTTGTATGAGTGCCTTCAAATAAAACAAATATCAGAGATCTGCAGCTCTGACCCGTATGCAGTCACTATTTTTAGACCAGTGAGAGTTTATATCCCATGGAAGCCCAAGGATTGCTCATATGACAAAGTGCTCACCGCAGCCCGGAAACTTTGTGCAGCCTTGTCCTCCTGATGCAGCCAGTGTCTATGTCCTCCTTTGAACTCCCATGTATTAAGATGATTGGTGGCTGCAAAAGATCCAATCCTGCATATGGAGAAAAGCAAATATATAGTGTTTAAATAGTTGACACCAATTCAAAATAAAAACTTCAGTTTTCAAGAGGTCAGTTCTTCTCCTTGTCATTCTAGCTCAATTACCATGTAAAGATATAAGAAAAAGACATGCAAAAAAAAGTGTTGTGAATGCACCTAAGTCCAAATTTTGATGCTCTGCTTATTCCCAGCCCCTGCGTCTCTTCAGTTCAATTTCCCTGGGATTTGTTGTACTGAGCACTGCTTCACTTCTTACACCTCTGCTCACAAGCATGTTTGCAACTCTGTGCATTTGCACTGGGTGATGTGCCAGGAAATAGCATCAAATAGAAGGGTGAAGGTGTTGCAAACTGAACATGAAAATCAGTTTCTGGTTAAGAAACATTTTATGATTAAAAGGAAAAAGAAGCAGGGAATGTGGGCCACAAAGCCTGTCCTGTAAATCTGCCCAGTCATTCAGTGCTTATCTGAGCATGATATTACCACGGTTATATCTTTAGTATGAATGAGACCTCCATCTATTATCTAAAAGCTGGAATGTGAATAGATATTAAAGAAAGGAGAGCCTTGCTTATTTTCAGCAAGTAGTGAAGGCAGGTCAAGGAGACTTCTCTGTGAGATCTAGGTAGATTATCCTAACAGTTCCTCCTTACAGGATATGTTCTACCTCTTTCATGTTTATACATCTCCTTTTGCCTGAAATATGGTGGTCCCTACTAAAATGTTTCTTGGAGCAGTATCTGTTGCAAATTAAGACATAAGGAATTGCTCTACAATATCCTGAGAGACCATTTTCCATTTTAAAATCAATGCTAATTAAATGTACTTACTTTAACGTTAACATAAATCTGTTCCAAATTTACAGGCTGCCAATACCTTACAAAACATCATTTGCCTTGATTCTAATGAGATCTTCCCTTAACGTATCTTGTGCAATTTAATTAATTAAGTGCCTTTGGTTTTACATAAACATAAACACACGCACACACACACATATAGTATCTACACATGAAGAAGAGGTAAAAAAACAATGGAGAGTTAGCTTTTTTTGGCCAGTTGGGAGATGAAATTCCCCTTGGGTATAGCACTCCTCGGAAACCAAATCTTCTAAAACATTCTAAGTAGACTCTTGGGAAAAATGAGGAATCCTTTGTGTGTTTGTGAGAAAGCACTGGCACAGGTGACTGATTCCAGCACTTTCTGCAGCTTTCATGTAGGAGTTAAAATTCCTGAAAGAAATGGAACTTCTCTCCTCCTTGTTTCTCACTGACTGTTTCATGCAATCAGGTATACTGTTTTTTGTTAGGATGTTCAATTTCTCTGAAAATTACTAAGGGACTTGAGCATTTTCCCAGCATGTATTTTAAACAGCTGAGCATGGACACAGCAGCAGAGCTGCACTACAGGAAGTGTTCAGAGAGCAGCAGAATGTTCTTTGCATTTGACATAGGTACCAAGAAAGGTTTGGCTACATGACAAAGAGATTTTATGGTACACATGTTTACTTTAATGAGGGGCAGGGTAGAAGAACGTAATATATTTATGTATCTACAGACAAAAATATACTCCAGAAATATGGGAGCCATATGGGGAAACACAGCAATTGCTTGTACTGGGAAAAAGGCTTAAGTGTGACAGAGACCTCAGTGAAAATAAACTTCCGGATTCAGTAGGCACTTCTACAAGGGATTAACAAAACAAATGCAGTCCTGCCTCTAACAAGAAACAGAGCCCTACATTCAGTACAAACCAGTTATCCTATTATATTTAGGTCATGGCACAACTGTGAGAAGCAAGGAAGCACACTCTTCCATATTATAGTTTGCTGTAACTGTGCACCACATTTCACATTGATTGGACTTCTAGATTGCTTCCAATCAATAAAAAGCCCAGGCCCCTCCATTGTACAGTGCCTAATGGACTGCAGTTCTGTAGGGAATCAAGTCAAGCCTATGTGCTGCCTTCAGTGGGAAAGCTGGTGTGAGAAGCTGCTTTCCTTCTTCATAACAGTCATGATCAAGAGTTGCAACGCTATGCCAAAGTTTGTCACCTCCAAGTAGTGCAGTTATGGCTGATTTTTTAATTCTGTAAAACAGGTCGTGGAAATGTTTAAAATAGTCACCAGAGGTTTCATGGCAGATACTGCTAGTACTGCACAGTAAATGTCATAGCCGAGTGCAAGTCCCTGAAAGAAACATGGAAAACCATGAAAGAACACGAAGAATGAAGATTGAAGATTGAGGAATGCAGTCTACCTTGCCTTCCAGCTGTATGGTAAACAAGATACTGGCCACAGCTACAAAGAGGAAATGTAGCAGCATCCAGATCTTAGATTTAGGTTTAGCTATATACAGCACATCTGACCGCACCACATTATTGCCAGCTACAGATTTATTAGCAATCTGCAGTTGTTTCAGAATTTCATCTTGACTTTCAGAGCTGTTGGTGGAAAAAACCCCTATGTGATTATCCTCAGGATGCTCTTTCCTGGCTATTCCTAAATGAAATGGCTACTTTTTATTAAAATTACTGTTTCAATGTATTTAATATTAAGAAGAACCAGAAACCTTAAAATGCCCTTACATCTAAAAAGGTGTTTCATTTCATCCCAGTTCATCCTCACCCTACTGCTGATAGACTTTGGCAACTGTTTAAAGAAGGCAGAGCATAAAAACAGATGTAAAATATTGCATGGAGACCAATGATCCTTCTTTCAGAAAACTGTTTTCTTGCAAATCCAGCGTTGATCTTTGATACATGGACTTATACTTCTGATCTATGATTTCAGCATCTTTGAAATCTGGAATAGCAACCTTCTTGTTGGCAGCCCTCAAATGCTTCTGTGGGATTAAGTATGTAGATGTAACATCCAGACCTCTGATTTTGCAGGCAGCTCTGCCAAGCTCCTAGAAATGTACACTGAAATCAGCTTTGGGACGCTCTCACTTGAATTCCTGCCCATACAAGCAGATCCGGAGCAAAAAAGTAGAAAATCTCTACCCTCCTTTAGAACTAGAATCACTTAGTACAAACTCAGTGGTCATAAGACATAAGGTTGGATCTCTGTGCATTGCCTTGGACATTACCATGGACCAGAACGGGCTGCTTGATACAAAGAACACAGAACTCTGTGCTGTTTATGAGCAGTCCACAACTGTGGCAGTGAACAATCAATATCAGCAATGGAGAGAGTCTTGTGGGAGGTGGGCTGGTGGAAAGGGTGAGGAGGCTGGCAGGAATGACTTAAAAACGGAAGCTTTTACTGTTGTTTAAAATGGAGTTTTTGTGTTTTTTCTCTGAGTCACTGTGTCTTCTTCCCAAAATCCCTAGAGAAAGCCTTATCTCCCTAGCTAGGTCTAAAAGAATGTGTCCTTGAAGTGTGTTTAAGTTTTCCTATTGGCCCTTAGTTAACCCTTTCCTATTGGTTGTTATTCCTAGTTTTCTATTGGACCCATTAGAATCCCTCTAAAAGTTATAAATAGGTCCTCCCATTTAATAAACTCTCTCTCTGTGGTCTCTGTGTGTCTCTCTGTGGGGCAGCCCGGGGGCTGCTTGGAGGGGGATAACAGGGGGGCAAATCCCTACTATGTAAAGGAGGGTCAAGCTCCCATTATTGGAACATAATCACCCCCAAAATCATCTGTCGCACATAACACTGCACCTCAGAGGACTCTTGGTCCGCTGTAATTTAAACAAACAATACAGCCCAGGGCAACTTTTTGTTAGAAGGCTGCAAAAATGACAAATCTCACGTGTCTATTGTGCTTCACAGTCTTTTTCCCTTGTCTTGCCTGCTGTGCTTGTGGTTAATGATTATAATTACTTTTAATAGATGTAATCATGAAGTGGTAACACAAGTCCTTTGCTGCTGGCAGGGCTGCAAATCACTTTATGTCTCAAAGAGATTTCAGGGAGTGTGATGGAGGCAAGACATGGGCTGTTGAGGTCTGTACTCTGTGAGAGTGCCTGATTGCAGTGTTGGGTCATCACAGGCACATTGTGAATGGAAAGTTAATCATGTACCACAATGTATTGTCTTCATACTGTGTCTTCCAGAAGTTCATATTCTTTTTAAGTGACTGTCAAGGGTTATAATCCATCGGTTTGAAAGATATTGCTCCTCTGAGTCTATCCTTAAAGAGAACTCATCTATTCCAGCGGGCTGAAAGGGTTCAGCATCGTCAAATGCTCTATTCCTGGATCACTATGTGTGTGTAATTGCCTGGAATCCCAGGCCTTCCCATCTGCTTTCACTAAAGGACAGTGCTTTTCTGCCTTTAAGAGATTAAAACCAGACACTGTACTTTATTGGGCTGTGACCATCAGGCGTCGGAAAGAGAGGACGCTAAAATTTTGTTTGAAACAAAGTGCAACAGGAACTTTTTTTGGGAGAATTGCAGTGCCTCTATGTGTTTAACACATAAATGATGCTTTATCCTTCACCCAAGCCAAACCCCAAAACTATTCATAGTATTTGCACTGTTTGAAACTGTCTCTGAAAGGGTACCCTATTAACTTAATGGGGAAAGCTGTGACTCTTCATTTTCTTACTTTAAAGATTAAGATTGAGCTTTCCTGGGGAAAAGTCTGAAAATATACAGTCATGAAGAGTTCCAGTTAGGGTATTTCTTCAATTAATCAATCTAAATTTAGCATAGAGCAGGAAGGAGGTTAAATGCCCAATCAGGCAGAGTCCCTACCAATACAGGACAAAACATTTCACACATACACACACAGAGCTCTTGAGTGGTAATAGGGGAGAAAGCAAAACACTCACAACAAATATTAACTTCATCACTTGATGCACCACTGGAAGATGTTCAGAGTCTATCAAATTACAGGAATGCACAGAAAACAGCATATTATTTTAACTTTTTTTTTTTTTAATCACAGAAGTTACTTTTTTGTTGTTGTTGTTTTTATGGATTTTTACTTATCCTCTGTAATGTAGTTATTCTTGAATTCAGATAGTGACAACAGTCTTCACTTGCCTAAAAAACAACTGTATTAGCACACAGCTGATACATAAATGAACTACTGAAATGTCCATGTCTGAAGACTTGTGGACTACTCTTGTGTTTCCATTTGTCTTCGCTTCTGACTGGTCCATTTCAGTCAAACCTCCAGGAGACACACATCCCTCAGGGACACAGCTGTGTGTTTGCCTGCCATTCTCCTCACACTTGCATTTTCTGCTTCCCAAAGCTTCCTCAGGGGATCTTTGTAAAGTAGTGGTGATATTCAGGATTGTGATAGTTTCATATGCTTTTTAAATATCATGATAAAAGATTGCCTTATGAAAAAAGATTCTAATTGTCTTCAATAAGATTTGAAAGAGGTGGTCAAAAAATTAATAATTAGAAGTTCATAAACAGGGTAGTGCAACACATAAAAGTTTAATTCTGCTTCCAACAAAATCAATGGCAAACTTCCCACTGAGCCTACTGGGGCAGAAACTAGCATCGCATACTTGCTTCTGTCTTCTAAAGGCAAAAAGTTTTGCAGTGAATATAATGAATGCACAAAGAGCTGCTAGAATAGCTGTACAGCATTCAGGAACTCAGAAACTCAGTGCTCCATGTACTTAGTTAAGAACCAACAAGAAAAAAATTACATGTAATTTGCTCTGCTCAGAATAAAGCCAGATTTAACTGTATTTTCGGGAAGTTTTTTTTAAAATAATAACTTAAATATTCAATGAAATTTTAAACATCAATGATCGGTATTTAATGCAAAACTTTGGGCTCCCCTTGGAGCACACCAGCCCTGGAACAGCTCTGGAACTTGGCAGGAACACTGCGGATAGCGCAGTGTTGCAGTTGCTTCTCAGGTAACACCTCTCAGATTCACACGTGACATGTTTATATTGGTTAGAATCAAGTGTATAGTACTGCTTTGTAATCAATACTGCTACTGTTTCTATTTGTTGTACTCTGAAGGTGACATGGCCATGCAGATGTGAGAAGGCTGTCAATACATGTGTGTATTCCATACAGTGCAAGCTGGTTGTGCAGGTGTGTGTAGAGTGCTGTGTAACAAAAAAA
>VWZG01010835.1:252919-271045 GCA_013396735.1 Grallaria varia
AAAAAAAAAAAAAAATTATATACATTAACATAACATGTGAATGAAAAGACAAAGCCTTAGTTTTATAAGAATTTGCTAATTATTTTTAGGAAATGGGCACTGAACTAGAAGAAAGCTTATCTGCCCGTAGGATAAATATACTTTTCTGGAGTGAGATTCACTAAACACCTTTTACTCAAAACCTCTATATTTTTTTCAGAGGAAAAAAAAAAGGATGCAAAGTCCAACAATAAGCTCCTAAAATATAATAGTGCAAGGTATTTTTCCTTGCAGTATGAAATTAAATCCGTTGAAGCAAAAGAGAGACTGAAATGTCATTGCCCCATCTCTGATTGTGAATGCCTGAATAAAAGGTAGAGAAGTGTCTCCATGAGTATGTGCTGAATCCCGTCTGGTTTCTGTATGTAAGGGAAATCTGTGGGAGGAGCCTATGGAACAAGATGGTAAGAAATCCAGCTTGTCCAGAAAGGACTACACTGAGCTGAAGACTCCCCTCAATACAGCTTCTGGAGAGAAAGTAGAATGTTTTATATTGCTCCTTCTCATAATTTCTTACCCTACATTCTTTTCACTGGAGAGAATTTCTTGGTGTCCCTCTGACTCTGTCTTGCTGTTGATGCAGCACAGGAACACAAGCACCAATGCTCTTCTTACAGGCACCAATAACAACTTAGAAGAGGAAAAATCTCAGCCCACAATATCATTTTCATAATAGTGTAATTAAGAAGGATTTGCAGTGAATAATCACCTTGACTTTTTTGGTATAGTTTTGGCCTGATTTCTTTTTTAATGAAGCAATTACTTGCAAAATTTTCCCAAACAAAACCCATCAGTTTTCCTCCATGTAATCCTTTTTATTGATAGAAATGTATCATTACCTTTGGCAGAGACTGAGTGCATTCACACTTGCCTTTGTACAGCTACTTGAGCTTTCCACAGCAGTAGCAGGTAAGATGAGGGTCAGTAACCAGAAATTGGGGTCAGTTTTCCAGATACTGCAATACATAGCTCAATCACTCGCTCTTTCTAGAATGCTTCATCTAAAGACATTAATGTTTAGCTGCCTTTTAAAGCAAGGTCACTCAGTTTCTCCAGATTCAATCTCCATCCTGTGACTTTTTACACAAATAAGATTTGCACAGAGTTGTTTCTTAGCACATGAGTGGGCTTAGTTTGTTCGCAGGCGATTTGAATATCAATGAAAAGTGAAAACAATGCCGAGTTAATGCTCCAGTCCAGTGCATTCTTAATTTAAAGAAGAGGGTATTGAACCTGAAAAAAGGTACAATATCACAATGCTGTTTCTACTGTGAGAATTTTGCATACTAGTTGCAATAAATATGTGCAGTTCAGAAATCATATTTTCCTGCTGTCAGGTGGGAGAGATCAACACAAAAAGTAATTGGATTACAAACAGCAATAGCAAAGAAACACTTGTTCACAGTGTGTGAAGCTACAGGGAAAACAGAACTTTCCCTGCTGTGCTGTAATGTTTGATTTTTCCCTTGGGGAAATCCCAAGCCCTGGGCCCTGGTCCTCATGGAGGATTGCAGAAGGCTCCATAGGAAGCTGCTGCACAGGGAGCTGCTGCAGCCAGCCAGGGGTGAAGGGCACAGGCAAAGACAGGTTGAAATATCTGTATGGTGTGACTCAGAGGAAACCCATGTAGCCAGATCCTGTTTATTTGCATGCTAGTCTTCAAATTAGTCTGTGTTTTTCACAAAAGTATATAATGACAAAGCCTTGAAATATAGTCATTTGGTGACATCACAGCAGTGAGATACAGCTGCTTGCCATTGCTGTCCAGATGATTTGTGATTTTCATTACAGCAATATGATAATAAAATCAGAGTCCGGAGAAAGAAAATGACAGAAAAAAGCAGACGCTTGCCAGTAGTGTGGTATAACAAAGTCTCTTTCTCTGTCTGGAAATATAAGCCTTTTACATCAGTAGAAAGCTGTTTAATCCATTCTCATTAAATTTATCGGTAGGGTGACTTTATACAGGTCTGATAGAATGATTCGGTAAAGCTGGCCACTGCATTTTTTAAATGTCTTTTTTCCAAACACTGAAATGGCCCGTCAGGCAGAAACCTGGCTTTAGTGGTTGACTTCAGCAATTAGTGGGAGAAAATAGCCCGAAGATGCTGAGGTCTGCAAAGCAACTCCTTTGTCTATTTTAATCACACCTTTCTGGAAAGACACTGAAAATCTGAGATGTGCTGCCATGGGATTTGAGCACCAGCACTTTTAAGGATCTCTGCTAGGGAAAAAAGACACACAAGAAACAGATGTTGCATGGTTTGTGTAGAGAGGAGAGGCTTGACTGTTGTTTAAAACAGAATAATAAAATATTTAAATTAAAAATGGGTCAATGTTTTTTCAGTGGAAAAAAGTTGATGTCCAGCTCTCAGCAATTTGTCATATTGATTTTCAGGAAAGATACATGAGTAAAACTGCAAGGAGTCAGATAGTGCTTGAACGGGATTTTTAATGAAAGGGAGCATTTCAGAAGCAGAAAGAAAGGAGAAGCCCCTTAGGTAAACATTTGTAATGAAATAATGTAATAACTCGGGAACCAGAGGCAGGGTGATGCATTGCACATGATGGAAACACGCCTTACAGCATGGCACGAGTACGAGTGATGGAGGGTAGAGCTGTCTGACTTTGTGCTAAATCTCCTGTGGCTTTTTAGGTGCACAGTAGCGGGTCCTCCCTCCACAAGGGAACCTTCATGGAATGGGGACCCAAACCTTTGGCACAGGGGATAAAACAAGGCCATGCCTTGCTGCAGCATGGCAGGGGCAACAGGGCTGCTCAAGCCCTGCAGTGCTTCTGCCCCATCAGGGTTGCTTTCCAGGGAGCAGTGAGAGGGTCCAGCCTGGCCTGGCTCCAGGCCTTGGCTGTTCCCACATATTGCTTTTCTTGCTCACTGCTCCATGTCTGTGCCCAGACGCTGAGGAATTGAACCTTCAAATACATCTTTGAGTGGGGCCTGACTTTGAGCTTCACATCTGTCACTGCAGTGTGTTCCAGTTGACATGGCCTTTTTCAGACTGATTTCAGTAGCTGCTGATGGCTTTGAAATTATCAACATTTGTTTCAACAGGAAGGCCTTTTCAACAAGGCCAAGTGCCTTCTCCTGCACTTTGGCCACAACAACCCCATGGAGCACTACAGGCTGGGGACAGAGTGGCTGGAGAGCGGCCAGGCAGAAAGGGACCTACCTGGGGGTTCTGACTGACAGGAAGATGAACATCAGCCAGCATGTGCCCAGGTGGCCAAGAAGGCCAATGGCATCCTGGCCTGTGGCAGGAATAGTGTGGCCAGCAGGACCAGGGAAGTGATTCTTCCCTTGTACTCAGTGCTGGTGAAGCTGCACCTCAAGTCCTGTGTCCAGTTCTGGGCCCCTCAGTTTAGGAAGGACATTGAGGGTCTGGAGCAGGTCCAAAGAAGAGCAATGAAACCGGTGAAGAGACTGGAGCACAGGTCCTGTGAGGAGCGCCTGAAGGAGCTGGGGTTGTTCAGCCTGGAGAAGAGGAGGCTCAGGGGAGACCTTATCTGTGCCTACAACTACCTGAAAGGAGGATGTAGCTGGGTGGGAGTTGCTCTCTTTTCCCAGGCAACTAGTTATATGGCAAGGGGGGACAGTCTTAAGTTGTATGAGAGTGGGTTTAGGTTAGACATTAGGAAGAAGTTCTTTACAGAAAGTGTGACTGGGTACTGGAATGGGCTGCCCAGGGAGGTCATCGAGGTACCATCCCTGGAGGTATTTAAGAAGAGACTGGATGTGGCACTTAGTGCCATGGTCTAGTAGACAAGGTGGTGTTGGGTCATAGATTGGACTCGATGATCTCAGAGATTTTTCCAATCTAGTTGATCCCATGATTCTGTGTTCTTGGGAGAAGGAATAGCTTCTCTGAGTGGTATCCTGAAATGAGCAACAGTGCTGGTGATGGTGTCAGCTGAGAGAGGAAACACACACCTGGATGTGGACCCCAACACCTCCAAGAGCATTCACAGGTACTGCAGCAGTACCCAGAATGAGCTCCTGGATACTCAGAAGCAATGAGTGAGCTGAGTTACTGCTGGGCAATGTCTTGCCACATATTCAAGTGTTACACCTAATTTAATGTTCAGTGTGTTGTCATTTTAGGGCTTGGCAAAGGAAAATTGGGAAAAGCATCACTAGTGTTGTGCTGTAAGTTGGGGTATGCTACTGATGTCATTTAAACAGCCACTTGTACTGTGAGGAAAGCAGAGCTTATCTTCTCCTATTTGTAGAAGAATATTAAAGAGTGTGAAGCACCAGATAGAAAATGAGGACTTGTGAGTGCTCCTAACACACTAAGCATTATACAGGGAATTGCTATACATATTGTGCCAGCACATTTTCTGTGGGTTTCAATTACATGCACAGAGTATTTATTCTCATTAGATAATTGTGGTTAATAAGTGTCCATCTGAATACTCTAATGGCCACATGATTACTCAAGTGTTGAGTTTTGCAAGCAAATTTTGCCTCTGGCACTTTATCCAAAGAAGAAAAGTACAGTAGGGGATGTTGTAAAACAGGGGATGAATCTAAAAATAAATATTTCTCTTGCACCATTTCACAATAGTTTAGTTTACAAAGCAGATTAAACAAACTGAAATCCATTAAAAAAATAGCAAGCATATGTCTCAGAAAGTAATTTCCCATACTAGAATCAGACTACCAAAATAGTTTCCATTTACAATTACATATGCAGCCTAATCCTTGTAATTTTCATAGCATTCTGCAAATTAATTCATGACCACTTCAGAAATATCCTTGTCTTCACCAGACTAAACTATACAGAATTTAAAACCACCATTTAAAAACTGAACCACATGGAGGGTTTTTTTCCTCCCAAATTTTAGAACTAGGAGATTGTTAAAACTACAAGTCTTGGGGGTTTTCCCCCTTTCGTCTCTTTGTAGTAAGGCCACTTGCTTACTAAACATGATGACTAAAGACAGCTGTGTTTATTTCTTTTTCTAAACTACATCTCTCACAGTAGTAGCTAGACAAAGAACATATAAAACTTTCATTAGTCCAAAATTCCTTGTTCTGTCTTAATTAACCCTCAGTAAATGTAGTGATTTCTTTGTAGTCGTAGGAGCTCATAAAGAGGAAGAAATCTATAGGACACTTATAAGTATTTTCCAAGTTATTTCTATAAAGATGTGGAAAAGTAGCAGATCAGTCACTAGCCATGAAATGCAGCTGACTTGATGGAGTTTGTGTAAATGCTAACAATCATTAATGCCTGTTGAATAAGAAGGCATACATGAATAAGCCACTTTTTCCTATACATAAAGGCACATGAGCAAATGTGTACTTCAAGGTTTTCATCATCTTAATTAATCTTATCTCGATCCCTCTCCTTCTGTGTAAGATTTCTCAGGCACATTCCACGTAGAGCTCTTTTAAAAGAAAACATTAGCCTAGGATAGTGAATGGAGGACAGTGCCTCATTGACCCTGGTAGAGTTACTTTACTTTCATTTACTTGCAACAAACACTTGATTTCCATATACATTTTGTGTATATAAGGCTTTGAGCAGACCTGTTACCTATGTGTACATTTTCCAAACACTTCTATTATCCTTGCATTATGGAATTTTGCAAGAAATAAACCACTCTGCAGAATTAACAGAGAATATAATCTCTGCCACAGGGGCCTGTAGGATGTTTCAAAAAACACAGTCAGGACGTCACACTCTCCTCTGAATACTCCGATTCCTGTTTATTTATATATCAGTGCAATGCTTCTCTATACTCTATTTTTGAAGTTTTCCAAATGCTTTTAAAAACATTATATAGTCATAATTTTATAAGTATTTTAAAGTCATTCATGCATTCTGCTCATATTCAGAAACGCAAGTTCCTTGTTTATTTTTTGGTGAAGAATTATTTTGCCACACTACAGTCTCCCCAGAATAAGCGGCAGTGGCTTGCTCTGCTGTCCAGGAGTTGAACTAACTTGCACAGTTTAAATTCTTTCTCTCTGCTTTCCTTCTGGAGTAAATCAGCATCCATCTTTTTAGAGGGTGA
Organism: Grallaria varia; assembly: GCA_013396735.1. Taxonomy (NCBI): domain Eukaryota; kingdom Metazoa; phylum Chordata; class Aves; order Passeriformes; family Formicariidae; genus Grallaria; species Grallaria varia. The sequence goes on from VWZG01010835.1 coordinate 258,998, forward strand.
CTGGCAGTCCTCTCTTACCCCTAGCCCTAGAGGATGGACTTCCAACCTGTTCATCGCTGTGCTAGCCTGTAAATTTCTGCCCATCACTGTGCCTTGGTGCAGCAGGTTGGAAGCAGCTAATTTTACAGCCTCGGGTGATTTCTGTCCTCTGTGTGTGGCCAGGGTGGCTTTACAGTTTAGTTCTAAAAAGACAAAATTGTCAACCTGTGTCAAGCCTGTCCTCTTGAGAAGCACAGGATCCGGCCAGGGTACTGTCTCACCCACTGCCAAAATGCAGCCCCCTCTGTCACTGCAGCTTATCAGCATGCAAAAACCCACCATCAAACCCAACCACCTCTGGTGGCAGCAAGAAGCAGAGATGGCCACTGGGGTCCTAGGACTTGTGGCGTTAGCAGCACTTTTATCTCTGACCAGCACGGTCAGGATTTCAGCCACCAACCGAATTAGACAAGTTGTAGGACCTGGAGTTAGCTCCAAAGCACCTCCAATATTTGCAACTGTGTATTTTAACGTCATATTCTCACATACACTCGCTTCATCTAGAGCATTACCCCAGCAGGCAGCTCTGTGCTGTGCCAGGATGCTCAGATGTGCTGCAGCCCAGCCCCACTTCACTGTATGTGGCACTTGCAGAAGGCAGCTTGGCTGGAGGTGGTGACACTGCAAGCAGACATAATCTTTTCAGCACAGCAGCCTCACATCAGCTTGCCTTGACTCCTAAAAAGCCTGTTCACAGGCTTAATTTTTATCGGAGCGGGATTGGGAAATAAAAGCATCAGGAATCTCTCTGCTCTTTGTTATTGCCCACCAAAATTAACACTCCTCCTACACTTCAGTCGCTCCTTCTTAGCTGCCTATTAATGCCTGAAATGTGAAAGCTTGACTTCATGCCCTGCCGTGATCTCTCTGACTCACTCTTCCCAAAACCAGTCCATGTACCTATGCTTTGAGCTTTTCTTTTTTAAGCTACATTATGTAAAATATCCTCTACAGAAAAGTAAATATTTCTGGGCAGAAAGTTAACTACAAAGTATAACTAAAGCGTCTTTTATTAACAGCTTAGTAGGTTTAATTCCACATTCATCTCTGTTGTGTGCATCATTGATAAAAGCCTTATCTTTATAGACATATGGCTGTAAAACTTAGATGAAGACAAAGCATGATATAAGTATAAGCATGAGAGGAAAAAGAAATACAAGAAAATGAGGTACTGAGGAGAGATCCACAGATCCAGATTAGAAACATAAGAAAACAAGATGAAAGAACAGTTTTAGTTTATAAATTTATAAATGTTGGCTTAGATGAAAATATGTGACTAGGAAAAAAATTAGGAATCAGCCTTTTGACAAATTTAACAATTTAATTGCACTGTCCCATCATCTTATAAAAATGGTGACATTGAAAGTGAGAATGAAACAAAACATTTCTTGTTGCTAAATGAGTCATCAAGTCAAAAACTATAAGGTCTCCCAAATACAACTGAAATACATATAAATTATAGGAAAGACTAACAAAGAAATCGATCTTCTTAATGACGGCACGTTTAGTGGACCTCCTGTATCAATGTGTTAGGTAAATCCTTCAGGTCTTCCAGGCCAGTGGAGCTCTGCATTATTGATGTCTGATACTTACAGCAGCTTTCTGTCCCTTCCCCTGTCAAATTAAGCTTTCTATTAAGCAGTCAAACCCGCCACTTGCTGAGGGTTTTCTTGTGAGAAGAACCAGATCATAATTGTGTGATGTAGAAAACAACTACCTCGTCCAGAAACATCATCCTTTTCACGAAGAAAAACCCAGCAAGTTCAGAACACTGCAAGGGTATCAGTGAAATCCTGCAATCTGATAGATGGGAGTTTTACTGCTGACTGGTGCAAGGCTGACATTTCATCTGGCAGCTGGACTGCAGAATTGCCTCCCCATGGCCAGGGAGGCAGGTATGTGGGGCAAAAGAAGAACTCAGCTAGAAATGAAGCGAGGTATGGGGGAAGAAAAGGGCCATGTGGGCTTCAATTGTAACTTGGATCAAACCAGTTTTAACATAATTTGGTTGACCAGAATTTAAATTGTGGAGGGACACATATATAGATTTTGTTTCCTCAATACAAATTCATTTCAGGTCAACTTGAATAGATTTTTAGAAAAGCTTTATCTTACCTGTCTTTTGAACTGAAAAACCCATGATTCCTATTCCAAGTCTCTTCATTCTTATTTCTTAATTTTTTCCTCCTCATTTTTGAAGGTAAACTTGCTTTCTTATTTGGACTGCCAAAGTGTAGTAGCTGTTACTCAGATTTTGGTTCATCTTTTAATGCCCTCATGTATACAAATTGAATATTTATCTCCAAAAATACGCACAGGTAGGGAATACTTTTTTTTTAAGTCCTGTTTGTAATGTTTTGGCAGCACCTCACCTGTCTAGACGGCAGATAAACACCCAGCACTGGCCACTGCCTGCCATGGGGCAGGAGGACCTGCCAGGATGGTGTGAGGTTGGGCAGTCAGCTGCTTCCTCCCACTCCATCTGACCCTAAAGGCATCCTCCTGCTCAGGAAACCCCTTGACTGGGAGGTGAAGATTGAATTCATGAGCATTGCTCTGGGGAATGGTCCCTGAGGAATGGCCACGCCTGAAGAGCTTCATTGCAGCAGCAGCAGTGACCATCCAGGCTTCCATCTGGCACTTGCCTGTCAGGCTCTGCGTAGCCCCCAGGCTCAGCCAATTTGTTAGGTGTCATAAATGGCATTGAAACAGATGGACATTAGTTCAGGCAGCCCAAACATCCTTTAAATTATGTTGCTCATAAACTCAGTCTAAATCCATTTGCATTCAGTGGGAATTTGGCCACAAACTTGGGCAGGGCTTGAACAAACTCAGCTTGTGTGGGTGTAGGGGAGCGAGATTTTCAGCCACCTTCCTTCAACACCTATCTGTCAGTAACTAAGGCTACAGGGATATTTTATCACTTGATCACCACTGTGCCAGGTTAATTTTCAAGTCGAGTCAGGGTGAGAGAGAATCCAAAATCACCCAGCTGGAAAGATGAATTAAAGAGAAATCACCACCAGACAGATCTGGCTTCTGTATTTCATTCAAGACTGGACCAGGACTGTCCTGTGATGTGCAGGATCAGTGCCTGTCCCCAAGGACCCAATGGAAATAGTAACCAGCTGTCCAGATACCTCGGTCCTACACCCATTCCTCCTTTTTCCTCCCCATGCCCTGGAAACACAGCCAGTGTAAGAAGACTGTCACCTCCGTGACCTGTTTTATCTACTTAGAATTCTGTAATATTTACATAAACAAATTATTATTAAGCCAGTGCGTAATGTGGTGAGAATACATAGCTAAAACAAATGGAAATATTTGAAATGAATGCAGAATACTGAGTTTGTTTCCCCAGTCCTGGTTTTAAGGAGTCAAGACGAGCACCTGGGCTGCTTCTCCCCCAAAATCATTCCCTTCTCTCTCTCTTCCTTGTTACCTTCAAAACTCAGTCACAAGTGTAATCTGGATTTATGTTTTTGACCTATCTCATGGTACTCAGATTTAAGACATTTTTTAGGAATTTTCTGCTGTGTTTTACAAGAGTTAATGGTTTAAGAGACAACCAACTGTATAGTTAAGGCAGGGTAGCAGCAGTCTGGGGAGCTGGCAATCAGAAGGTCACTGCCTTTGCCAAAGGAGGGAAACCAGTACAGTTCCTTACATCTGATGTGACACTGATTGCCTGACATCTTTACAGCTTTCTTGCTACAGTGGATTTCCTAGAAATTACCTTCATGCTGATCCACAGCACTGGCACTGTCTTGAAAAGTATCACTGAAAGGAGTTACAGGCAGTCACAGATCAACCCAGGGCTGCTGCCTTGAGGCACAGAAAAAGCAGGAGGGATCTTTGTCCATCCTTCTGCATAAAGTGGGATCAGCTGTCTCTTGCTCAACATTCCTCCACTCTGCTCTGAAGCTTTCCAGTATCCCAAGGTATTCCAAGGTAATCTGTTTTGAGGCTTTATTACCTTTATCACTGAAAATGACTTCTAATATTGAATTTAATCCTTTCTGTTGGAGTTACTTTCTTTCTGTCTGAGCTCTCGTGAAAAAGGAAAAAAAAATCCCTTCCTCTCTATAGCAAACTCCTAGATATTTGTGAACTTCCATCATAATTTTTGATATGTTTTTACACAGACAGTTCAACTTTTAGTATTTCCTTGAAGACTGTATGTTTTCAGATTGCTAATAATTATTGCTGTCTTCTTAATGTCTTCTTGGAAGTGTGATGCCTAAAACTGAGTATTATCTCCTGATGGAGGCTGTACCAGTCATCACCAGTGACTATATCTGAGGGATATAGCCTGTGGGGCAAGCCGTTTTCCCAGTGGTATATTCTGGACTGACTACATATTTGTTCTCTCTGATAAAACATTGTTCAACAATAATTGAGACTCTTTTTTTGAAAGGCTGTTACATAATGTACCTCGAGTCTGTGACTGTGATTAATGGCAAGGGGGCTTACAGGGGTAGCTTCTGTGAGAAGATGTCAGAAGCTTCCTCTCTGCCTGACAGAGCCAATGCCAGCCAGCTACAAGACAGACCCACCACTGTCCAAGGCTGAGCCCATTAGTGATGGTGGTAGAGCTTCTGGGATAAAGTATTTATGAAGGGGTAAAACAGCAGTGGAGAGAGGAATGAGAATATGTGAGACCAACAACTCTGCCAATACCAAGGTCAATGAAGAAGGGGGAGGGGAGGAACTCTGGTGCCAGAGCAGAGATTCCCCTGCAGCCCACAGTGAAGACCATGGTGAAGAAGGCTGTACCCTTGCAGCCCATGGAGGTCCGCAGTGGAGCAGAGATCCACCTGAAGCTCCTGAAGGACCCCATGCCAGAGCAGGAGGATGCACCCAAAGGAGGCTCTGACCCTGTGGGAAGCCTACACTGGATCAGCCTCCTGGCAGGACCTGTGGTCCTGTGGAGAGGAGCCTACATTGGAGCAGGTTTGCTGTCAGGATCTGTGGCTGTGGTTCACCCACCCTGGAGCAGTCTATTCCTGAAGGATTGCACCCCATGGAAAGGACCCATGCCAGAGCATTTAACGAAGAGCTGTCGAGTGTGAGAAGGACTCCCATTAGAGAAGTTCATGGAGGACTGTCTCCTGTGGATGCAACCCCACCCTGGAGCAGGGGAAGAGTGAGAAATTCACCCCCTGAGAAGGAAGGAATGGCAAGAGACAACATGTGATGAACTGACTGAAGTTCCCCATCCTCCTGTGCTACTGCAGGGGGGTAGGCAGAGAAAATCTGAAGTAAAGTTAAGCCCATGAAGAAGGGAGGGGTGGGGGGAAGGTCTTTTTAGTTTTTATTTTCTCATTATCCTACTCTGATTTGATTGGCAATAAATTAAGCTAATTTTCCCAAGATGAGCCTGTTTTGCCCATGAAGGTAACTGGTGAATGATCTCTCCCTGTCCTTATCTCAACCCATGAGCCTTTTGTTATATTTTCACATCCCTGCCCTGCTGAGGAGGGGAGTGGTAGAGTGGCTTTGGTGGGCACCTGCTGTCCAACCAGGGTCAACCCACCACAGGCCTGCTTGAAGTGACACCCTCCACTTGTGTTTACTGAGCTTTAACTTATTTTTTCAGACTATTTTTCCAGGTGTTATAGTTTTAGAATTTGTCAGAATTTTTCTTTCCCTACCAACATAGACTTTGGGAGCTGACACCCTCCTCAACAAAAGACCCAGCTAATGATCCGAATTCCAACCTGATGGCTGGGAGGAGAGTTCTTTTGTTTGTTTTGGGAGTTGTTTTTTTTCCTTCACTTCTTCAGTGGTGGTTTTGGAGAAGCAAGCACCTCGGAGGGGACTCCTGTGGGTTTGGCTTCTTCTCTCCCTCTGGCTTCTAGCCCGGTGTGCCCTGTGCTCCAGAGGGACAGACCATCTTCATGGCTTTGGAGTTACTGCAGCTTTCCTGAGGCACCGACGGCACCGACGGGGAGCCCCCGGCCCCGCCCCCCGCTCTGCTCTCCCAGCGCCTTCCGGACGGAGAGCAAAGGAGGACACGCGGCCCGCGGGAGGCGTCTCACTGCGTCCCTTCAGAGACTCATTTCTTTAAGGGTTTTGGTTACAGAGTTATTTGTTCTGTTCTGGTGTTTTGGATATATCTATCTATCTATCTATCTATCTATCTATCTATCTATCTATCTATCTATCTATCTATCTATCTATCTATCTATNAGTTAAGAACTGTTATCTTTCCTTCTGCACATTTTCCAAGTTAAAATTTTGTTTTACAACTAAAAGAGGCTTGATCAATTTGAGAAAGGAATTTTAAATTGTTTTAGTTTACTCTAAACTAAGGCACCAGGTTGTCAAGATTGATTTGGATTCAGCTGTTGCCCTTCCCCTCTTCTCAAACTTCTGCCCCTCCTTGCACCACACCATCTAGGCACTTGATAGGCATAGTCTGTATTTCACCGTTTGAGTCATTAGTGAGAAGCTGAACAAAATCAGGTCTGGGACACACATGCAGAATCATTCTCTGTGCTACCTACAGAAAACTCTTGGGGCACAATTATTAACCAGTTTTGTACCAACTCCATCACAGCTTCATCCAGACTACAGGTCTACAGAAGGGATTTGAGGGCATTTCTTGCTCTTATACACAGCAACAATCACTTTATTGGAGTGTGCTTGTGTGGATTCAGGTCTCAAAAGACAAAATTAGAGTTTGGACCTGGGACTTCATGATGTTGTTTTTGAACGTTCCAATGACCAAAACGTTGAACAAGAGAGGAGACTTTCTCTGTGAGCCTTTTTTGATCCTCAGCCTATTTAGTCTGCTGTTTGTTACTCTTCCTGTGGCAATCCTTCATGAGAGTCAACTTTGAGTTAGTACATCTTCCATGACTATGCAGTAATACAGCAAAGGACAATGGACAGCACAGTCAGCAGTGGTGTAGATGTGGCACTGTAAGGTCACGGTTTAGTTGTGGAATTGATAGTGTTGGACTAAATGATCTTAAACGTATTTTCCAACCAAAATGATTATATGATTCTATGAATTCTGAGAGGGCTCTGCTACAGCCTGCAGAATGATGTCTTTGTGGATGACACCAGGATATTCTTGTGTACTCGAGAGAAGGAAGAGCATTTCTTTAATTGCAACGTTCTCTGTGATGCAGAAGTCAAACTTAGTGCAGCCTGCATCTCTGCTGTCTACTTGGATCAGACTCTGTGGTGACCTAACCTGTCAAATGTGTCCAGTTTCCCTTAGAAGTGGTTTAATTGGTTCACTCTAAAAACAAGCCTGGGAGCAAGCGAGGTTGCCTACAACATAAATGAAGAGGAGGCCTTCTGTGTCGAAAATATGAAGGCTAGTGATCAATAGCTACAATTTATTTAAGGGTTACTGCAAGAAAATTGCTTTCAAGCACTGTAATATATCAGTAATTTCAGCTGCATTGCAATTGAGGCACCTGCAATCAGCTCCAATTACTGGAAGGCTTTTTGAGTTTAATTTTTTTTGTATCTTTTTTTTTTTTTCATAATGACTGTAGCTGAACTAGCTGAAGAGAAGGAGAAAAGTGATTGTAAATTGTTATCTGTAGAAGACAAAGTCTATCACAGGGGTAAATAAAAGGCAAGCTGTTTCAGAACCAATGGCAAAGTGGTGACATAATCTGTGCTTACCTCTTGGGTTGCCAGTGTCATGTCAACAGCATTTTACTTGCTTGTGCATTTTTCTGCAACACCAGCTCATAAAAACATGACACTGGGAATTAAGAGAAGTGGCAAAGGGAGAAATGAATCAGTGCAAATTGAACTGGCACAAAAGGGGCCCTAATTAAAGTGGGCACATAACTGACAATTTGAGCACTACCATTAATCTTACATATTTTGTATTTCACTTTAATGTGATTGTTTCTTTCAGCCACTGACATCTATTGAAATTTCAGTAAATGTGAGATGCAAATAGACAAATCTCTGTTTGGTTAAGCAAGTAAAACACTTCTGTAGTAGGCAGCTTATTTGTGTTGAAGGTAAAAGTACAGAGTGACGTATGAATGCACTTGTGCAATATCATAACCCTGCCATTTATCATTTGCCTACTGGATATGAATTCCTGAGGCAGTTTATTCAGTCTGTGGACTTAAAAGAGGAAACAATTATATTTTTATCAGAAGTTATTACAGAAAATACAATAATGATCTTGCAGTCTAAAAGTTTCTATTCAGAACTGTCATGAATCTCATTGAGTACTAGGGGCTTCCCTAAGGAACCCTGTATTTTATTAATATCCTGCTTGCCAACTCTCGTTAATATCACTATTCATACAGCTTAATTCTCAGTCTCCCAAATTTAATATAGACAGGCTTATCTGGAACAGCAGCCCAAACTGTTGGTGCAAGAACCAATAGTCTTAGGATAAGTGATGTGGATTCGTAACTCCTCCAGATGTGTTCTGCTCCCAGGTGGGACCTGATGTCTGCTGCAGAAGGAAGGTGCACTATCCCACCTCCCCCAGGAAGGACAGCTTGATTGGTCCAGTCTCCAGGAATCCTCTCTGCAGGCACTGTCCAGAGCTGTTGTCCTGGTTTCTTTGAGATTTCTGCAGCCAGGAGGGTTTATCAAACATGCTGGTGGAAGTTATGCATCTGGGAATTCATGAGAGGAAGTGGAGTGGTTCTGAACACCATATGTCCCAAAGTCAAGTTCATTGAAAGATGAATCCAATCCGAGAATTGTCTGAAAGCTTCGTATTTTATTTCCACAGTTTCTCTTGATCAGAATGAAATACTAGTGAAACAGAAAAATCACCATGTAAGATGGAGTCCTGCACACCAAGTCTCTTCAATGCTTTCAGATCTGAAGCTGACAGTGTTACAGCTTTTACTGCTGCCAGTCTCGGGCTTCTGCTGGCTGGCAATGCAATACACACAGCAGTGGTTCATCTGAACTGGGAAATTAGCTGGACGAGCTGTTTGGCAGGGACTACTGTGGAGTCACTTCCCATGGTGGGCATTGCCTCTCAGCACAGGAGCACTCGGGGAGCTCTGCTGGGCAGTTGTGGTGCGTGTGCAGCCCTCAACCACACTGCCTCATCACTCTTTATAGGCTGTCTTTAAAAAGCTGTGGTGTGCAGCTAAATATTTTATCATAAGCCATTTCCTTTTAGTTTCTCCGAGCAAAAAAACATGTTTACATCAAGTCCCAAACAGCTGTTCTGTCTTCCAGAACTGCTTTCATTACCAGGACAGAGGAGGATGGTAGGAAAATAGAAGTCCATCATGCAGACAGTGTAGAAGTGGGAGAAAATGGAAACTTACTGATACAGGATTATATAAAATGGGAAAAATTTCTAGGGTAATGGGGCAAATTAAGTATACCTACTCTTATACTCCCCATCCTGTGCCTTAATTTAATGCTTGTTGTGCAGAACGTATCTTTCTGCTGCTATATAGTTAAAATAAATCTTACAAGACTGTAGTGCCCAGTGCAGGTCAGATGCCAGTATGCTAGACCCCGTTACTTATAATGCAAAATGAAGTGTCTTAGAAAGAAAGGTTGCCTAGTTGTGTGGTTTTCAAGCTTTTTGAGTAATGAGCAAAATCTTTCAAAGGAAAATGAGGGCTTTAGAAATTTCTGATACTGCAGACCAGTACACTGAAGTTACCATTCCTGACTACTGGTCACAGGAAAATTATCTGTAGGGGATTACAGGTCACAGGCTGAAAGTGATTAGTGTAAAGGACTGGGATTAAATAGTCTGGGTTCACATCATGGAAGTTACGTATCTGAATGCCTTTGGAATTCTCAGCATTGCATCAGCTGGAGTGAGAACATGCACAGGAACAGCTGTTGCAGAATAGTGGGAGAACTGGAGGTTTCCAGCCTTGCTTGACTTGTGACTTTTCTGAGCCTGGAGAAAACAGCCTTTGTTCTGTTCATGCAATGTGAATTTACAGAATAGATTTTTTTTTCATCTTTCTTTGTAATGCAAGAATTTTAGCAGCAAGGCTTTTATTCTAATAAAAAAGAGGTATGTATTAATTTTCTTCTAACCTCAGACTCAATTTCTTGCTCCAAAGTACAGTGTAAAATCTATACACCTGCATCCTACAGTGCTATAATGAACAGTGCCACAACCTGCAGATCTTTTGTCTTCTCAGTGAAGAGCAAAGTCAGGTCTGTAATTCTTCCAGCTGCAGCAATTGGCTTTCCCTTAGCGGCTGAATTACTCCCTTTAGTTATGTTGGTCAGGTATAAACCTGATGGTTCAGACATTGTAAGTCTAAAACATCAGCACATTAAAGACAGGTGTTCTGCAGCTTTCTGTGGGACTCACTTTCTATGGGACTCACTTTCTACCTAGAATGATTTTCTACTTGGCAGTTAGTCTGGCTAAGTCAGATAAAAGAGACACACTTTCTTGGGCTCTGTCTTGCTTTGTTCTTTTCTTAACCATGCTGGAACATGAGTTCAATACAACTAACTTGTTCCTTAACTTGCCTTCCTTGGACCTGTGGGCTTTAGGGTTGGTGGGGGCTTCTCTGTGGGTCCCTTCTGGAGGACATTTGCAGAAGAGCAAGCAGCGTTCAGGAGGAGCCAAAATCATCGAGACCCAATCACCACATCAGCCATGTCTTGGCGCGGTCCATCGTGTGTTGTCAGCCCAGTTGGGCTGAGAACTTCATCCTCTCATCTGCCCCTCAGCCTCTCTCGTGCTCTGACCAACATGGACTCTGGGCCAAGGATTTGCAGCAGCTGCAGGAGAGCCCACCTACACTGTTATTTCTGTATTAACCCTGCATCAGCTATCAACTACTGAGTAGCGAGCCAATCAATCACTTTTATGTAAAGTCTTGCTTCAAAATCATTTGCCAGTGTTTGCACCTCTCTCTCTGCCTGTCTTAAGCACAGACAGGACTCTGTGCTGAACAGAGTTGGGCAAATCTGCTCCAGCCCACTGTCTGTCAGGGAGGTTTCATGCAGCTCTTGAGGGGAACAGGTTTACAGCACAGCCCAAACCTCATGCACTCCCTGTGAGGGTAGTGCTCAAAAAGGCACCCTCTACCCCTGCCAAATGCAGCTTCATCAAGGTAAGGACAATAACAGCCCCACACATTCTCCTTCCCTGTATTTCCATGCAGATCTCCTAGCTGGGCTCTGTGCAGGTCCTCAGCATAGGTGTTGATCTCAAATTCTGCTATAAAGAAATGATACCAAAAGAATTCCATTTCAGGCATAAGCTTTCTGACTGCTGCTGCTCTGACAGCAGAGGTTTCTTTTTAATCAGTTTCCTTCTCTGCTGCTGGCAACACACCGGGCAAGACTTCAGAGGATGGACAGCGAACAGAGCAGACAAGTGGCAGACTTGGAAGGAAGTAGGCCCTGGGCCAGGGGAGACATCACAATTAAAATCTTAAGTTTTTGTATTGGCTGTCTTTTTCAATTCGTGGCCCTTTCACATTGTTGCCATTTTATAGTCTGGGCTGTCCTGGCAAGTGCCCTGACTGCTTTCACTGCTGTGCTGAAGGCTGATTTGAGTCTATGGTTAATTTGGGGATAAGTACATATGGAATAAAAAGACAAAACAAAACATAAAAAAATTGACCCAGACTGAGGAGAAAAAGGCAACTAAATCTATCTTGTAGAGATAAGGCAAAGGAATACCAGATGGCAGATTTACCCTTGTATGCCGGTGCTGAGTATTGCCTCAGAAAGGGTCTGGTGATGGAATTGGCATTTTTATGTTACAGAATTTTTAGTTAACAGAATGCATCTCAATATGAAAAAATCCAGCAGGAGACACAGAAAGTTCCAATTAAACATCGTCTTTATTGGGGCCTTGCTCCGAAATGGCACAAGTGATAAACTCTCAGAGTGCCCATCAGTGCTGTTAATGGAAAGACCCAGAGTCACATTTTACACTTTTATTTGGATTTAGATTAACACCACAGATAAGATACTTTGGTCAAACACAAGAACAGATTGCTATGCCACTCTTTCCTGGCTGCAATTGATACAGTAATGTGTAAAAAAAAAAAAAAA
>VWZG01010838.1:0-28802 GCA_013396735.1 Grallaria varia
GGGGTGTCCGTGGAGAAGTAAGACATGGATAATACATAGTAAAATGCACCTGTTGACAAGTACTTTAGTTATGGCTTTTCAAGTGCTTTACAGGGTAATAACTGTTCAGTAGCAAGCTAAAATAAAAATAATGGCAGTATAATAATAGTAATCATGTAATTGTTATTAAAGGTTTTAACATGTTTTAAATTGAAAGCTTAAACTCCCCAGCAGCAAAGAAATTATTTGGCCAATTCTGCAAGTACATGTTTAATGCTTTCTAGCTACTTTACATTAGTTTGACTCTGTAAGGCAAGATGGTGCTCAGTGCCCTACATGTACATTGTATGCAGTAGAGTGGTTTTACCTTGGGCTAAATTTAGGCTGGGTTACTGGACAAAACACCCCCATCTCATCTATATCTGCCAAAAGGAGGCTTTGTTGATGCATGTTGTCTCCATTAGGAGCTGGAATGCATTTGGTGTGCAGCTGGAACAGATCACCTGCCTTACGTACCTCTGAAATGAAACCTGTTTACAGACACTGAAACCACCCTGGGAGCAGAAATGAAGTGCAGCAAGTGAGGACAAACAGGGAAGGTGGCTTCGAAGCCATGCTCTGAACCAAAACAGAGCTGTAGAAACACCTTTGCTCCTTTTCTTTGCTAATTAGCTCGAAGTCTGAGTGTGGTCCAGTTTAGTTTACAAATGATCTGCAGAAAGAGACATGCTTGGACAATGTTCTCAGGTACATGGTGGGATTCTTGGGGCTGTCCGGTGCAGGGCCAGGAGCTGGACTCGATGATCATTGTGGGCCCCTTCCAACTCAGGGGATTCTATGATTCTATGAAACTGTTGACAATTTAGAATAGTTTAATAATGTAAAGTGCTTGGGATAATGCTAGTGTCTTGTTGCCTTGTGAGATGGGCGGGAGAGGATGGAGCTTGGGAGTACAAACAAGCCAATGAGCCTGCTGTGGAAATAAAGGTGTGATGGCAAACCAAGAGAGGGGAAAGCCAGGTGGTGATGGACACTTTGTTAGAGGGGCTGGGTGAGAAGCTGGCACGTGGCAAAGCCATTCTTGATGAACTGATTCTGGTTCTCATATATTTATCCTGACTTTTCCCTTCCTCTTTCTACTACAAGTGAGAGCAATAAATATGGAACAGATATAAGCAGGAAAGGAGACAAAACTTTCACCCTCTGCTGAAAACTGCTGATGTTCACAAGAAGCTTTCAATTGAAAATGTTAACTTCTCATTATAAAATCAAATTTATGCTTTGAAAAAGAAATAAAAATGAGATGCTGGCAGCCACAAAGAAAACATAGACAATTTAAATCTATGGAAACCACGAAAAAGTTTGTTCTCAGATGAAAGTATTTGCATTTTTTTAAAGAAATTTTTGTTATTCTTTTAAAAGGAAAGCACATGTTCACAGGGTTTGAGTGTTTTCTGTGAAAACTCACAACTTTCTGAAAGGATGGAGGTGTGGGAAACCAAAACCAAAAAGATGCACTAGTAAATCATGAGAAATTTCTCAGTGACCTACGTAAATGTTATTTTATAAAGTTTAGTGACTACACTAGATGCTTCTGAGACTCTATTTCCCCCCAAGAAAATGCTTAACAAAGTAATTTACAAGTCAGGTTAAATATCAGAACTTATCCTTTGGTCTTGAACAATCTCATGCAAGGGCAATAGATTTGTGTGCAACCCACTGAAATAAGTGGAAATTTGGAGGGTGAAGCTGAGCAAGATACATACTTATGTCTGTTTCCATTTAAATGTAAAGATGTATTTCTTTGCTTGTTATTACCCAGTACTGTGATGCTAAGATGTTCTCCTGTCCACAGATGTCAGAAGTTACTTGATACATTGCGATATTTGTGATGTTCATCTTTAATGAGTTGGATTCCAGCACTCTCCCAGTACTTCAAGCGGTGTCAGAGCTGTGCAGGTATTGCTGCTTCAGCAGATGTCAGGAAGTCATGTGTTTGGCAGGTACCATATGGAGATTCCCAAAAGAGGCTGAGCACTCAACTTTATTGCCTTCGGGAGTTTCAGGTCACTGATGACCACGAAAAACTGAACCCTTTAGCAGATTTAATAATATTTTTTTTCTTTTTAAATTATTGGCCAAAAGAAGTAGCAATACATGTGCTGGCTCCAATATTTCCATTTCAACCCAGCTGAGCTTCTGACGATGTTAAGAGCATGGCCTCTTTTGGATTTCGGAATTAAAAAGAGCATCTGAATAAAGCTTCCTTTTATTCGAGGAAAGAAGCATTCTTTTGAAACTGTCTCAAATATCTTACTTGGCTGCCAGCACATTTTCAGAAAGACAGGTGAGAAGTGAAGCACATTCCTTCCATTATGCCTTTTGCCACAGTGTCCAGCTTTATCATCTGGGCAATTACATGTCTTTTAAAAAGAAAAGCTCATTTGCCATTACAGCTTTGACTTATATCAGGACAGAAAAAAAACCCAAACCAAAACTAAACAAAAGGTATTTTAACTGTCTTTCATTAAAACTTCATCTTTACTTCACTTTGATAGAGCTAGAATAGTATTAAAGGACAGCAGCAGACATTTCAACCCTATACGTGGCCTGAGTTTTTCTTAGAGCATAGGAGGATTCTTAACACACCACGATTTCAGTACAAGAGGGTGAGAGATGGAAGTAATTCATGGTGTCATTGAAGGTTGTTTCCACTGAAATAACTGCATTAAATTTCTTTCAACTTCATTAAGTTACTTTCAACTGGGTTTTACACATCAAAGAACTTATTTCCTCTTATTATTAAAAGTAGGATATGGGTACATGTGGAAAAATGCAACATTGGAACGTGCTTTGGAACAGTCTGGGGTTATAGTACTCTTCCTTACTTGTTTACATCAGTATCCTATATCAAGTATTTGGGTACTGCAGTAACAGAAGATTTCTGAAATGGCGGTGAACCACTGTGCTCCAGGACAGTGCATTGCCATTGTAGCTGCTGCATACACCTGAGTTTCTTTTCATCCATTTTCAGGCTGATTTTCTTTTCATACATTCAACTGATATTTTTCTTCCAAAATTATACATAGTTTTTGACCACTACGTAAATGAGCAGAGTCTCCATATGAAGTCTCTTAAGCTCATGCCTTTGGAGCAATCTTATGGCCATACAAAATTTCATCCCAATATTGAGGACAGAAGCAGCCTTTAAGAGCATTAGGATCACTCCTACTATTCTAGTTCACATGTTTTGGGGTGCAATGTTTTTTAAAGTTTGCAAGGTTCCACTGACACATGGAAGTATTTTTATAGCCCTGTGCATGTTTCAGTTACCTTTTTTGTCATTCTTATGCTGTGTATGGTGCTCAATGCTACAATAGGGATTAACAGGCTCTTCAGGAGGGTGTTCATGTAAGGGGAGAAGACACAAGATTCTTACATGCTGGATGAACAATGCTTACATTGCATGCCAGCTGTTCCTCAGGCTTTGCAAAGAGCTTGTACCCATCTTAAATTCCACTTCAGCCCTACTTTGATTTTTTTTGCCTACATCTCCAACTAATGGAAATTGACAGTGACATCTCTGTACAATAGCAGAGGAGCTGGTCACTCAGTCTGAGAAAATGCTAATAACCTGTATAAGGACCTGCCTTTTTAAGAGTTTGGGATAAAAAATGCAATAACTTCTGGACACTGAAGTTGATAACTCTTGTTATTTCAGGGTTTTTTTCAGCAGCCTTGTTGAAGAAAATGTTCTCCTTCCCTCTTACTTTTACTAGTCCTCCCTCTGCTTAATTTTGCTGTTCTCCTGCTTGTTACAGATCCCTTCCAGAGACAGTAAGTTCCTAACTGTATTCTTCTTAACTACCACCACATTGCACCTTAAGACTTATCTGGAAAAAGTTTCCTCTCAAATGAAAAATTGGTCTGAGGTGTGGAGTATCTGCTACTTTTATAGACCTACCTCTGAGCTTTGTTCCTGCATTACTTCCAAAACCAAAGTCTTGAACAGGAAAAACTCCTGTCTGTACTTGATAATTAAGTCAACAGGAAAAAAGTTGGATTTGTGATTATAGCTTTTATACCAAAATCCACCTACTGAGTGGCAGTAGCCTGTATTTTTCGTTTTCAAGACATATATGGGCACTTGTAGGTGTGCCAAGCCCATGCTGTCTTTTCACAAGCCCTCCTCTCCCATCCACATTAGTTGTAGATGAAACCAAGGGGATGAGAGGTTTATGGGAGGTTGGGGCTATTAGGTTGTTTTCATTTGACTGAAGCTTTATTTACATTGACACTTATTCAGAAAAGCAGTTAGACTCATATGTAGGACCTGTCTTGTCTTGAATCAGAAGTTGAAAAATGTAATGTTCTTTTAGTCTGTAAGTAACTTTGTATCCTTTAACAAAACTTTACCAGAGTTCTGTGAGTCATTTTCAAGGAGCTGACCTTGGGTCTATAGGATTGCACCCAATTGCTGACAGATATTCTTGGTTTAGTGTAATTATAGCTCCAAGAATTTTCAGACCTCTACCTCCTTATGTCTGTCAACAAATAGCTTGTGCACAAAAGCCTTTTGGCACATGTGAACTTGTAACAAAGTAGGGAGTTTGAATGCCTGAGTTTCAGTCATGCCTGCATATGCGGCTGTGTTCATTCTGTCCATAGACAATGCAGGGAAAACCTGGAAAAATTGCCATAAAAAAGAGAAAAGGTGTCCCTGACAGATTCAATTTAAGGTTTGAAGGAATAAGAACAAACAGCAGGTCTACATTAGTTATCCAGTAGTTATTCTTGCCATTTTAATAATTTAAAATAAAGAGTGACAAAAATATATGGTAGAGATAAAAGTGACTTCTGCATGCTTGGACAAGCTTGATGTAGATATTTTTCATTAATGCACTATTCGAACTTCTATCTCAGAATCATAGAATTACAGAATAGTTTTGGGTTGGAAGTGACCTTAGAGATCATCCAGTTCCAAACCCCTGCCATGGGCAGGGACATCTTCCACTTGACTAGGTTGCTCCAAGCCCTATCCAGCTTGGCCTTGAACACTTCCAGGGATGGGGCATCCAATTTCTGTGGGTAACTTGTGCCAGTTCTTCACCACCCTCACAAAGAAGTTCTTCCGAATATCAACTCTAAACCTGCTCTCTTTAGTTTGAAGCCATTTCTCCTTGTCTTCTCATTACAGGCCCTTATAAATAGTCTCTCTCCACCTTTCCTGTAGTCTCCCTTCAGGTGCTGAAAGGCCACAATTAGGTCACCCTGAAGCCTTCTCTTCTTCAGGCTGAACAATCCTAACATGAAGTACACAGGTGTGTATATTCCTTGTGAGATTTGGATATAAAAAGAAAACTAGCGTCACATTTTCTGAAAGACTTTCACAGTTACCATTTTTCTAATTCTTGATAGTCATATGGTTTAGTTTTAGGCAGTCCTGTGAAGAGCAGGGAGTTAGACTTAGTGATCCTTATGGGTCCCTTCCAACTTGAGATAGTCTGTGAAACTATGATTCTATGCCAGGCTGGATACAGAGTGTTATTTCACCGAAGTATAGCACAACCACATAGCTGGCTATTGGACAGAAAACAGAGGAGGAAGGGAAGTGCATGTTTTACTGAATTCTCAGTACGCAGGAGAAGATGTTACTTCTTGTGCCATTAACTGAAAGGAGGAAATTCTCCTGTGCATACCTGAAGTCTCAACTTGACACAGGCAGCCTTGATAGAGAATCCTCTTGAAGAGGCTTTGCTGAGAGGAGTTTATATTAGCTCCCATTTGAATTGAAAGCTGTTCCACCTGCTCTTTGGCAGAGGCAATGTGCATAATTAAAAGCAGACATTTCAAAGCCTGTGAATACCCAGCAGGGTTTTGGATACTGAGAGTAGTGAAGAGTTCTACCTCTTCTACACAGTTTCCACCCTTTAAGGACTCTGGAGAAATCAACTAGCAATGTTTGGTTATTAATCCTTTTTACAATGGAAAGAGCATCTCAGGAGGTTTTTGGTGCCAAGAATCTGTTGTTTCAAGCAGTTCGCTAAGCAGTCTCACACATTGCGAGCCCTCCCTAGTTAAAGTTTCTACGGTTTAATTTATTCCAGAGACTGGATCAGCCGTGGTGGAAAGCTGAAAATTCTGTGTTTCAGTATTCAGTTTAGTGGAACTGAGAAACTGTTTTTCTTTCCAGGCTCAGAAGTGAGCCATAGCATAAGCTCTTTCTGGGGAAAAGGGTTTATTGGTATCACAGACAAATTTGTGCTTAAGGTTACTAATTCCAAATTACTTTTACTTCATCAAAGCAATGTTATTAGATACTACAGATTTATAGTTATTTCATCCCAAATGTAATCTGTGCTTGCCTATAAATTACCTGAAGAGCAGACAGCATTGCTAAAAGAGACAGTCTAACTTTCTTAATAAAATAAGTAGAAGCAATCAATCACAAATGAAAATACAATTGCTAGCTCACTGTACGTTTTCTGTACTGAGATAACCAGGCAACAGAAATTATCCTTGGTTAAGAAATGGAAAAGTATTGTGTACATTGAAAAAAAAAAAAGATATTCAAAGAAATCACATTGATGACCTCTTTTATCAGCCATCTAGTAACAGAGCCGTCTTTTTCTTCTAAAAATGTGAGAACTAATCACCAACTACTAAAAGTGTATTTTATGTTAATACTTAGTTAACACCAGACAAAGTTTTCCTATCATTTTTCTTCTTACAAGCCAGTCCTCCAATAGAGACATGGATTACATGACCACTTTGCACCTCTTCAAGACTTATTTTTATGCCTCTGAATTAAAGTGAAGAATTTTTTTAAGGTTTCTCCTCTTGATTTAGAAATATGATATTTGCACTCTTTTCCCCATATGAGAGAAATTAATACATAGTCTCCCATTAGGTCATTTGAGCATTATACTTTGCTCTCTTGACTATTTTGGCTGCTAACAATGCTATCTTTTCCTCAGAAGGTCTGACTCTGATACATACAAAGCATGTACTAAAATAGTATTGATTTTAAACAGTTATTAGTATGAATATATGTATTTCCATATGAATAGGGTTGTAGAATCAGGCCAGGACTGTGCAAGTCACCACATAAGCATGGACTACAGGATTAGAGAAGGGTGACTGCATGAACCTGCAAACCCCATTGTATTATTGATTGTATTTTGAATCTCCTTTTCTATTAAAGGTTTACAAGTTATAAAGGCACTCAATAAGAATTGCCAGACAGTGCTTTAAAAAACATAGATCCTGCCTGAGCAACCCTTCTACACATGCATACATGCAATTCATTTCCCCTAATCTCTGATTTCAGCTGATGTTGAAATCTGACAGTATGAGGGACTAGCTAATGCCCTGCCCAACCAGGACAAGAGCAAAGAAACAGATCTGAGTTGCTCTGTAAATGAATAAATATAACTGTACAGGTAATAATAGTGGATCAGGTGGATAGCATACGAGAATGGGGCATCCCCACTACATTCTTTTTCTCTCCACCACCCTGGGTCACATTCTACTAGAGCTGTGTTTTGGAAATCTCGTGTCTGAATACTCCCCAAAGAGCACCATAGAGCAGTGGTTCACAGAATCACAGAATGGAAGGGCTTGGAAGGCACCTCTGGAGATGATCTAGTACAGCTCCCATGCTAAAGCAGGTTCACCTACAGCAAGTTGCACAGGAACATGTCCAGGTGGGTTTGCAATATCTCCAGAGAGGTAGACTACACAGTCTCTCTGGGGAGCCTATTCCAGTGCTCTGTCATCCTCACAGTAACGAAGATTTTCCTCATATTCAGATGAAACTTTCAGTGTTTCAGTTTGTGCCTCTTGGCTCTTATCCTCTTTCTGGGAACCTCTGAAAAGAATCTGGTCCCATCCTCTTGACACCCACCTTTGAGATATTTGTATGCATTGATTAGACTGCCTCTGAATCATCTCTTCTGGATGCTGAACCTGCCCAGTTCCCTTAGCCTTTCTTCGCAAGAGAGATTTTTGAGTCCCCTTCTCATCTCCATAGCCCTTTCTCTGGACCTGCTCCAGTAGTTCCTTGCCTTTCTTGAACTGGGTAGCCGAGAAATGGACACAACACTCTAGATGTGGCCTCAACAAAGAAGAGAGGAGGATCGCCTCCTTCCACTTGCTTGCCACACTCTTCCTCATGCAGCTGAGGACACGACTGGCCTCCTTGGCCACATGGACATGGTTCAATTGTACATTTCCCACACAACTAATAGGGAGCTATGTAAGAGTAATCAGTGGTGATAGAGCTTATCCTGGTGGTTCAGGGTTGCAGTGAGCACCATAACCATTTGCAGAGGCTGTCCAGATGCAACAGCACCAGGCATACGGCAGTCAGAGTAACGACTGGCAGACAAACCCTCTTAGACATATCTAAATGAGAGACGAGGTTTATGTAGCTGCACAAGTGGGGAAAGTACTGATGTCTCTTTTATGGAGTACTTGAAATGCTGAGACTTATTGTAAGAGTGGTCTGTGTCTTTAGACATGCTGTAAATGGCAGTCAAAAATAGGTGGCTGACTAAGAGAAATGCTCCTGAGTTTTATGAGATCAATAAAACTTATTGTTGTACAGAGCACTTGGCTTTTGCTAGTAGTCTCTTACATGAGCTCTAATCAGGTTCCTCCTTGCATCACTGAGGGGGAGGCAGTACTACAAGTTTGTTCAGCAGCTGTTATACTAAGTCAAATCAAAGTCCAGCGTTCATGGCCCACTGGAGTGACCAGGGCTTACAGATACACTTGAGTGCTTTGCTGAAGCAGGGCCAACCTGGGTGAAAACATCTCATCACGGAGCCAGGCACCCAGTCCCACATCCTGTGGAGACCTTTTCAAGGTGTGAGATTTTTTTTTCCTTTCATATATTGTTTTTTGTAGGTTTGGGGGTTGGTGATTTTGTGGTTTTTTTTTTTCAATCAGGAATAAGCTCTCCAGAGTGAAAATGTATGATATCCTCTTGTATATGAATAACCTCATAAATAAGAACAGATGCTTCTAGTGCAGAGGCATGAGAAAGGCATTTCTTTAGAAAACAGCAGAGACTCGTCATAACTCTCCCATTCTTGAATGAGGATATGGTTGAACACTGAGACCTGAGCTGGGAAGGTCCACTAACCAGTTCCTTCCTCTATAAAGTAGACACTAAGGAGGAATTTGATCCAGATGGTCTCTTCTGCACATTCCACCACACACCTTGGGTCTGAGCTCAAAACCACTGGGGTCAGCCAGATGACTCTACTGCAGTTCAGGGAAGATTATATCTTGTGTAGACTTGGAAAATGTCAAAGAGGCATTCCTGGTTTTGTTAAGGATGTGGGCTGTTTCCATAAATCAAGGCCTTAGAAACAGACAATCAGTGCTACATTTAAACTAAAAAATTTAGAGAAAAATAGAAAAGAAGGTCAAGATAAACAATGGGCCCATTTGCATTCAGATCTCATTCTTCACATCACCAAAATATAAAGCAGAGCAGAGAAGGAAGAGAGATTTAGTGCTGGCTTCCTTCTAACAAAGCTGTGACTAATGGCATTATACCTTTTTATCTTAGTTTTTTAAACCAAAGCTAAAACAAGAGAAGAGGAGAAAAAAAATCCTTACAAATAGAGGTCCATTATGCTCATGGCCTCTCAGGCAGCCTGCACAATTGGGTGCCTCCCTCTCTCCTTCCTCCTGTACAATGGACCTCCTCCTGTTTTCCTGGTTGCTTGTGGTTAAAACAAAGACTGCTGTAAGCTGTGCATCTTTTGACTGATGAGATTGTATTTTTGCATTATTTGGGAACCTGGGCACAAGTCCACACCTCCAGCAAAACAAACAAACGAATTCAATAAAACCCTCACAATGCTCATTTTGCAATATCATCCTGGATAAAACACCCTTTGGAGATGTTTTACTCATCCTTTTACTCTGAACAAGAGCAGCAGAATGAGGTTGGGAACAGGCTGATCATACGCTAATGACATTTTAATTGGTTTGAGTTGAGAGGTGGCAAAATTAATGTATTTACTGCATTATAAAAGAAAGCCTACTTCAAGTCTGATTATAAATTACTCTTTCACCAAAAGTAAAGTCTATGTTGATGCATGTGAAAATTATTTCTTAATCGTATATGACTGTTTAAATTACTTTATTTAGCTGGGTAAAAACTGGTTTAGTTGAAACCCTGGCTTAGGTGAGTAAGTAAATATTTGCACAACTAGGACCAGTAAAGGAAAAATTATGCTAGGCAAGTTTGCTTTTGTTTAGGCAAACAATGATAAAAATAAAATTGTGTCATGTAAAATTAATGCTTAGTGAAATCTTACTTTTACAAGCTGTGGTGGGTTCACCTTGGCTGAATGTCAGGTGCCCACCCAGCTGCTCTATCACTCCCCTTCCCAGCTGGACAGCAGAGAGAGTAAGGGTGGAAACAAAAGAACCAGCACAAATCATGGGTTGCGATAAGGCAGTTTATATTTATACAAAAAGCAAAAGCAAAAGCAGGGTGCCCGTGCACAAAGCAGAAGCAGCAATTAATCTCTACTTCCCATGTGCAGCGATGGTCAGCCACGTCTCTGAGAAGCAGGGCCCCTATGCATGTGTTGGAGGTTAGCAGGCAGCCATCGGAGACAATGAGTGCCTCCCCTTCCTGCTTCCTGCCCCAGCTTTTATATCTGGGTTGATGTCATTTGGTATGGAATATCCCCTTGGTCAGTGCAGGTCAGCTGGCCTATTTGTGTCCCCTCCCAGGATCTTGCCCTTGACTGAACAGTGAGTGCTGTGCTCAGTGGTAGCCAAAATATGGGTGTGTTATCGACACCAATGCAGAGCACTGTGAGGGCTCCTATGGGGAAACAAATTCTGGCTCAGCCAGACCCACTGCACAAGCGCTGTTATTAGGCAAGGCTGCAGATCTGTCAGCACAGTCCTAATATCAAATCCATGAAAGAGAACATTTTCAGTACCACAGCAATAATACTAATACAGTCAAGATGCTTCCAAACGTGTAATTTCATATGTAAGAAACTGTTCTTGAATTGGTTGGGCACCTAAACGTTCTTTTGTTCCAGGATTTGAGAACAAATTGAGGTAGAGACGCAGGAGAAGATAAAATATGCCAGCTGATGTCTTCCAGAACAACAAAAAAGACTCCCTTTTTCACAGGTTTTCCACAGTTGTCTCTCACTTGGAATGATAAATCCACATTAATGGGCTTTTCCAAAGCCTACAATTTCATGGGATTGCTAAATGTATTCCTAAATTATTTCGGGTTTTAGAAAACTCCGTAGCCATTTGTCAGTGACTTTCAATGGCATTTAGGATTTCCAGAAAGGCTTCAGGCACTTATTTGGAATCTAAGTGTAAGAACATGTGGAGTAGGCTTTGCTGCCATTTCTCAAGAGTTCTCATGAAGGCAATTTTTAGGTACTCCATAGAATCACAGAATGGGTCAAGTTGGAAGGCACCACAGCGGGTCATCTGGTCCAACCTCCCTGCTCAAGCATCTCCAGCTCATTGCAAGTTTGGATGTTTATGGAGTTTGGATAAGGATCTGCCATATTCAACACATCCTGAATAAGCCCAAGAACTAAAACTGAAGAACAGAAAATCTGAGCTTTGCAAGAATCCTCATTTCTCTCAGTTCCAAGGCCCCTCGGTGTACTGTGGTTCACCCAGGATGTCCAGCAGACATTAAGCACCTGTGAATCTACAAGCCAAAGGGATAAAAACCCAGAACATATGAAGTAACAAGGGGACTCAAAGAGCAGTTAATGAGGGGTCAGGAGATCCTCAGAGGCTGTTCCTTCCTTGCTGACAGGTCGCTGCCCTGTGTGCGCTCCCAGGGCATGGCAAGGGCCGTGCAGAGAGCAGGGTGACCTTGGAGGGGGCCTGGCCAGCCCCAGGCCCGGCCCCAAGCACATCACCCCTCACCCTCGCACTTGTCACGTCCCGGACTGCAGCCCAGTCCTCTCCCATTTTACAGGCCATCAGGAGGTCTCAGAGGAAACAATTTATTATACTGAGGATCACTGTGTTCCCAGGTCTGATACATCCGTCCTTGGCTACTCACGGAGGTGACTTTCTGTCCTTGTTGAAAGAAAAACAGCCTTGTTACTGGGCTCTTCTGGGCTCTAGATGTTTGTTCCTCCAGCCCGAGCTCTCCATATGACTCTGACCACAAGACCTGATGTTACAAGATCAGCTTTTCGCAGCTGCTTGACTTGAAAAGAAGAGCAAGATAAATTTCCCTGAAAAGAAGAGCGAGATGGTTTCCCTGTGCTGCAGTGCCACGCAGCAAATTGGTGTGAGAGTCTTGAATCCTCTGATAAAGAGGACCTTGGAGAAATAAATGCCATCCAGGCTCCATGTTTGGTCTAAATCCCTTTATGAAGAATTTCGACTGTTGTTAGCTTGATTTTATGTTTATCTGCACAGCTTCCTGCTTTGACTAGTTGGTGGTCAGAGAGTACAGAAATTTGCAATAAAAAAGCATAGCAGTGACAGGGTATAAAACATTAGCTTTTGAAATTCTTATTTGCCAAACGCAGTGCTAAAACCAGAATCTCTCTAGATTTTTATGTACATACAAGGGGCACTGGATATTTCAAGACCACTTTACAGTGTGACTTCAGCTTAGAGAGTTCTCTAGTTTCCAGAAAACCTCTCATCAAGAGTTGCAGTCTCTTGAATGTATGGAAGAGGTAACTAGCCTTGCCAGGTACCAAATATGTATTTATTTTTAATTGAGGAAATTTTCTTGTAAACAGCATGAAAAAGTTCCAGCCCATAAAGAAACCAAACCAAACCAAACCAAAGTACAGACAAACAAAGGAAAAAAAACAAAAAACCAAACCAAACCAAAAATCCCAAACAAACTCCCAACCTCCACACCCCCTCCCCCCCCAGCTGTAGCATTAAGCTGAAGGCAACTTATTTATTTTGTCAAGTTATTTTTCATCAATTGGTGTCCTATTTTCCAGCAATCAGTATGTTCCATCTCATCCTTGCTTCCTCCACAGCTCTGTGGCAGTGAAGGGCTGCCAGGTAGAGCAACAAGTCAAACACATCCTTCCCTGAGGGATGCTGCTGGAGGCAAACAGCATCTTGGGCACCAGAAAGAGGTGAAAAGACTCAGCGGACCCACACAGCCTGGGGCACAGGAGGCTGTGCTGCACAAGCAGAGAACATGGATATGTCTGCAATGGAGAAAAATGGGAATTCAGGGGCAGCATCTGTCAGCAAGGTTTTAAGAGAAGAGCTACCAGTTGGAGACTGGAGGGCTGGAAAAGGCAGAGTGTAAGGAACCCACCAAATGTCAAAAAGATCTCCCAGCCTTTTTGTAATGATTTTTGCAAAAAGATTTACCAGCTTTTCAGAAGGGTTTTCTTGCCTCCTTTGGTGAAGGCAGTCAGAGACAAAACAGAAAGCAAAGCAAATACAGGTTGAACATTCACAGTCACTAGATACTGTTTACAATCATTACACACTGTCGCCTGAGTCAGTAAAATATCAGTTGTCTCGACTGCCTAACAACCCTTTGGAGAACAACCTTTTACAGCAGACAGGTTTCATTCTTTCTGTTTTCATTTTTGAGTGGTATTTTCAAAGGTAGAGACAGTATCAACATGATGTGAAAGACACAGCCAACCATGGGTCTGACTTTTCAGAAAAAAACCAACATGCAGAGAGGTTATCCTGCACTGGTTTTGAAATGTAACAACATTTTCATGATCATTCAGCAAACCTCCCATAGAAAGACTTCCCACTACCACTTTCCTCCTACTCCCATCAAAGTGTTGTGAAAAAACCTGGTAAATGATAACGTTAAATTGCATTCCAGTAAGGTAAGTAGGCTGACAACAACAAGGAGTTTTATCTAAAGTATCTGAGTCTCAAACAAAACAGGGCTATCTTATCTCCACATCAATTTACATGCTGAAACCCAGGATGCTTTCACATCTCATTTTGTTTGAAGAACTAAAGAAAAAGGTTTAGCCGGAATTTCCCTTATTTTAAAATTATCTAATTAGTCCCAAGTTTCCATAGATTTCAAACCAAAACTCAGGTGCAGTCAGACACAGCTGTTCTTTGCTTTATTTACCCATCTGTTTCTCTGTACTTGGAGCACAGAGGAAACATGGCAGAACTATTTAATGCAAATAGTACTGAGAATATGGAACAAGTTACCAGTGTTGGGAGTTAGTGCAGAGCGTACATGTGTTCAAATTACTGGAGATTTGTTTCTCTGGTAGGGAGGATTGAGGGATGAAAACCCAAAACCATGGGATTCAGCTAAACTAAACAAAGGAATTGATATTATATTTTGGACCAGATGCCTTTTTCCTGAAAAGATTTTGCTTCCAAATTATTCAGGTGCAAACTTGTTGTCTGCTGAGACCAAGAGCCAAGAACCCTTGATACTGCTTCTGGGTGTGACATGTGACTGCAGGCAGGGGGTTTCTGGCTGGTTTACTTCTGATGCAAGTCTTATTTTTTTAATGTGTAAAGTATGTGCCCTGGGAAAGGAGTCCTACAGGCTTAGGCTGAGGATGGGATTTTGGCCAGGCTTCAGTGGGTGCAAAGCAAGGAAGAGAAAGACGGGCCAGGGGTGGATGTTGTTAGTGAGCTGCTTCATGTTCAGCAGGGAGGCTACTGAGTTCAAGGAGGCTCCCTGAAACAGGCTGTAGGCTCAGCATCAGTTCTGTAGAAAAATCTGTTGGGCAAGAGCAATGGTTATGGCACATAAATAACAGAAAACAGAAAAACACATACTCCCTTCTGTGTCTGTATTTTGAGGCAAAAAGTCTTCTGACATCCATGGAGGCAACACTGCCCTGAATCACCTGAGGACTGAGTTTCACCTACAAGGCATCATCTCAACCCAGATGATTGCAAGGGGTTTGATATTAGCTCAAACACAGAACTGAGTTAACACATCTGCCGGACTTCTAAATTAGAGCTGGCTCATGTCCAGCCAGTGCGAAGCATAAGCAAAGGAGCCTCAGGTCTGTCTGAAAAGTCCATGCAGATGGATTCTCAGATAGGATGCTCTGAAGTGTTGCCTCTTGTGGTTACAGTTAGCATGTGGGTGGCTGAGTTCTCTGAATCACACTTTGTAAAAACAGCAGTTTGACAGTCCCATTAACAATACAGATAGTTTTGGGTTCAGTATGAAAGCCTTTCTTTTCGGAATTCCTCAGATCTGAGGAATGGGTTGACGGAATAAAAGAATCTGATTCAGAACTCTAAAGGAATTCATGTCTTTCCCACAACATTTACTACTGGGAAACATTACTGACTTTTACTCTAAGAGGATTGACCAATAACTCCTAGTGTTTTCCCGGTAGCACAGCAAAGTGTAAGTAAAGAGAATGGAGAATAAGAGTGTTTTGCTTTTCAGCATTAAAAAATAAAATCCCCACCTCATGTAGGCAAGTATACATGCACACAGAGTTCCTTCAAATCTGCAGAAAGAATCTGAAACTCAAACTAATGGCAGAGTTTACTAAAATTCATCAGGCCATGTGAATGCAGGGCACTCACACCACAACATAATGAAAACCATCAGAGCTCCAACTTCATGTGGCTTTCATGGACTCACAGCATCTGCTCACTTTGTTTTGGAATTTTGCCTCTGCCCTATGCGAGTCACTGTGTCAAGAGAAGTATGTAAGGGAGTCCTCTGGGTTTACAGAGCAGGAACAGCAGAAACATCATAGCTGAACCATTCCAGGTGCTTGTTAAAACAGGTTTAGCCAAATGAGAGAGAGAAAGGTCCACAGGGGTTATACTGCAGACGACAGTCTGATGGGCCACTGCCTTGCATTTAGTGCAGTCATTAATTTCCAGGTTCAAAACTGCTGCATTATAGTTTCTTGATTAGTTATAATGGGGACTACTTCATATCACTGTAAATGAACACACAGATAAAACAAAAACAAACCAACAGAATACAGGGCCGCACTCAGCGTTTACTTTCAATGACAAGTACAGCTTATGCACAATGATATGCAGTAAGGCTTTTTGTCAAGGATTTGCAGATCTTCCTCACCCACTAAATCTTTTCCCCTTAATAGGTAAAACTCAGCAGTAAGTCAGAGTGCTATATATTGCTCTTCACTAGAAATTGGTCTGACCTAGTCTACATAAAAGTGTAGACAGATTGTTCTAAGTAAGACAAAAAAAACCCCTGCAATTAGAATTTTCCAAGAGGAGGTCTCAGAAGATGCAATCTGGAAAGCATAGGATTTTTTATGTCTCGTGAAGTACAGGAGGAGGTGCTATCTAAGCCCTATAAGTAGAAATGTGTACAAGCAGACAAAACATCGCAGGAGTGAGGTCATGTCTTTGTCAGTGTCACTCAGGAAGGCTGACTTCACTCTGAGGGACCCCAGCAGCAATGTTCTAGACAGCAGCCCTGGGCCTGAATGGCAAAACTTCCAGCAGATAGAAGATAAGAAGGAAGTGACTATACAACCGAGAACTATTATTCATCTTTATTACAGTGTAGTTGCTCAGTGTTGTTCATGTGGACTTGTCTAGGAGTAGGAAACATGCAGCAAACATTGACTGTAGTGGAAACTGATAGACCTCAATGTGTGATTATAAAGAGGCACTTATTATCAAGCAACACTTTCCTGCTGAATACAAAAGAGCACACCTCTTAGCACAACACAGTTTAATATTTTAATCAGTGACCTGGAAATAGACATAGAATCACAGAATCATAGAATAATCGGGATTGGAAGGGACCTTAAAAATCATCTCGTTCCAACCTTGCTGCTGTGGGTAGGAACACCTTCTGCTAGACCAGGTTTCTCAGAGCCACATCCAACCTGGCCTTGAACACTTCCAGGGATGAGAGATTCGCAGCTTCTCTGGGCAACCTGTGCCAGTGCCTCACCACCCTCACCAGGAAGATTTTTTTCCCCTAATATCTAATCTAAACTTCTCTTTCAGAAGAAACTATTCTCTGTTGCCCTGTCACTACGGGTCCTTGTAAATAGTCTCTTGTCCCATCTTTCTTTTATGTTCCCTTCAGGTACTGGAAGGCCACAACTAGATTACCCTGGTGCCTTCTCATTTCCAGGCTCAACAATCCCAATTCTCTCAGCCTTTCCTCATAGCAGAGGTTTGTCATCTCTCCAATCAACTTGGTGGCCTCCCCTGGACTCGCTCCCACAGATCCATGTCCTTCCTGTGCTGGCACCCCAGGGCCGGAGGCAGCACTGCAGGTGGGGTCTCAGCAGAGCAGAGCAGAGGGGCAGAATCCCCTCCCTCCCCTGCTGCCCACACTGCTTTGGATGCAGCCCAGGACACAGGGGGTTTCTGGGCTACCAGAGCACATGACCAGGGCATGTCCAGCCTCTCATCCGCCAGCACTCCCAAGTCCTTCTTGGCAGGGCTGCTCTTGGACTGTTCATCCCCCAGCCAGGACTGATACCAGGTATTGCCCTGACCCAGGTGCAGCAGTGGTCTTGTTAAACATCATATGGTCCCCAGGGTCCCACTTCTCAAGCTGGTCCAGGTCCCTCTGAAGGCAACCCGTCCTTCAGGTGTGTCACTGCAACACTCAGCTTGGTGTCATCTGCAAATTTGCTGAGGGTTCACTTGATCCCTTTGTCTATGTCATTGATTAAGATATTAAAGAACACTGGACCCAATACAGACCCCTGAGACACAAAGCTTGTCACTGAAATAGAAAATCACCGTCACATCATAAATCATTAAATCAGTTTGTAAGACTGTCTAAGATTTAATATGGGCTAGACACTGACATGAAGAATTTAGGATCCTGATGATAAATTATGGAGCAAAGCAGAACATCTGGATACAAAGACTGTAAGCCATGACCTTAGAAGAGAGAAGTAGGGAGTCTGCCAAAGCAAAGGGAGAAGCTGCTGCTGTTCATCAGGTAATGTGAGTTCCTGGTGTGATGCTCTGCCCAACAGAATTATGACAAGTCAAGTTGCACGTGTATTTTACACTGGCATGAGCGGCATTGCTTTGTTCAGCAGCAATATTTACAGCTTAAAGATATTTTTTGTAAACTGAAGAAGGCTAGGACATGGACCCTGAAAATGACTGAGATATTACAAAATTGTTCTTTGCCTATGCACAAGTTTCTTGCTGTGTTTAAGACTCTCAAAGCAAGTGTTAGAGTGACAAGGCTATTATCTGTAATTTTACTAACTAGGAAAAAAAGTGGATTCTTCAGACTAGCAAGAAAATGTTTAATGAGGTGTGATGTCTGGGCACTGCAGCTAAATGCGTTCAGATTAGAAAGTGGATGCAACTTTTTAACTGTTAAGGTTAATAAGCCTGGAAACAACTAACCAAAGGCTCTCCTTTCTTGCCTAGAAATGCCAAGACCTTGGGTTTAATGAGTCAAGTGGGTCAAGCTCAGTGTTTTGGGTGTGAAGACACAAGCTTTTCTTGAGCCCAAACATAACATAAACTCCAAAGTTCATGTGTGTGCTTCTGCTCTCCTGGAGGCTCAGGTCTGACAACTTTCCAGCCACAGCAGGGGAAGAGGTCAAGGCACAAATTACCCCTTAATGTGCTCTGCCTTCCTCCTGCTTCGGGCATAAGTCAGTCACCAAACAAAAGAGGTGGCAAGGCTGACAACAGGCTAACTTGCAGCTGCCAAGCTAGCACTCATCCTTCCTCACACAACAGCAGCTAGCACCTTGCGGTAGACCAGGTGATTGTACTGGTCAGTGTTCCGGGATCAAAAGGGTGGGTTGTTGTTGGGAAAGGTCATGGGTGGGACATTGTGTTGTTACGTTTTCTTTTAAAATATGTCACCATATGGTTTCCATGCTTTGAAGTAGTGAACTCCTGCTCTGTGCAGAGCAGAATGGTTTTCCTACACAGAAGATGGGTGAGTTTTTATGAACCATGGAAAGTCATGCTGTTCATTGGCAAGGGCTTGAGTGCACACATTTTTCAGTTCATATTGGAGCATATAAAACCCAGTAAACATCAGGAAGGAAATAAGTGCCTGGTGTGGTTATGAGCTGGACCATGACATGCACATTTCAAAATGTTCTCTTGGGAGAAAAAAAATCTGAAAATATTGCAGGCAAGGGAGCACAGAAATTCTGAGAGAGGACAGGTAATTTGGGAAACAGCCTTGAGGCTAAGATGAAAACTCTGTAACTCAGACTACATAGAAGAGCAAAAGTTTGAGTTGATTGGGAATTTTCTTGCCCTGTCCTCCTAATGCCCTGAAAGGTAGTCTGTGTGTTTGGATACTGCTTCATAAATCCATTACGGGTCAGAAGAGATAGGAATGACATTCTGTAGTGTAACATATAGTGGAAGCAGTGTTTTTGTCCAGTGAACCTGCTCCAGATTTTCCTCATGCTGAAGATCATGGTAGATGAATTTTGAAAGGACCAGTTGTTCAGATCAACTTAAGATCAAGCTGTGCTCTGCTCTGCCCATGTGTTATATCTGCTAGACACTTCGTTTATTTATTTCTTTACAAATTTCTTTGCAACATGGCTGCTGAAGATTTTCAAGACTTGATTTGATGATATTTTGGGTGTCTACTAAAGAGGGAAATAATTTCCTGTGGTACATTGCAGTATCATGTAATAGAGCTCCAGGGAGGTTTTCCCATTCCTTTTAAACACACACCATCCCCGAACATTGGAGAAAAAGGAGTCATGATATTTATCAATTTTCACCATTTAACTTCCTGAAATGGAGACCATAATGAAATACCATGCACGCTATAGCACCGTATGTGCAGGAAAACGAGACAAAGTCTTCCATTGTACCGGTCTGGTTGTTACAGGAGAGGATCTGCCTACTTTGGTGAAACAGGATGTACTACATATTTTGTAGTTTTGCCCAGTGCTCCAATCCCTGTGGGCTATGCCTTTTCAACAGCAGCAATAAAAGAAGAAAAAGACTGAGGCCCTTCTCTTATACCACTTTTATTTCAGGGGGATATTAAATACAAAGAGTTTCACTCTCAGTGGAAATTGTCCAACTGACTCCAGGATACTGTGTAATCATCAGGAACTGGAAAAACTCAAACTGCCTGTCTGTAGTGGCTTGGATAAGACCTGCTGGGTGCATTCCAGAAATGAATATTGCAGCTGTGATGAGACTTATGTTTGGTCTCTTCTTTCAGGGTGAATTGCGTCCTTATGCCCAAGGCCAGCATAAGCCTAATGCATCATTTGAGAGCCATTTAAGCCCTTAAAATAAGACTAACATTGCATTTAAATGTTATATGGACCTCCTGGCCCTTTTGACAGAAGTGAGTGCATTGAGAGAAATGTGCCAAGCATTAAAATGTATGTGTTAATCATTAAAATGTACATGCTAATCATTAAATGCATGCTTTCCACTGTTAGAAACAGTAAAATACATCCCCAAAACTACGTCCCTGTCTTCCGTACACATTCTCTTATCATTTCTTCATACAGTATCCTAGCCTGCAAAGTGTCTAAGACCTTCGTGTCTTAAAAGGAATGTGGTGTAGCTCTCAACTGACACTGCAGCCTGTTTGTGTCCTGATTTTCCTCAACAGTAGCAGGACTGGCTGCTCTAGGAGTAGTGCAGTTGGATAGGAGGAGATCTAGATGTGGAACAGTTGGTGCTAAGGATGTGACATCCACTCAGTATGCCTTTACGTGGATTTATTTGATTTAGCTCTAGTCAATTCCCGTGCCCATGGGAACATAATTTCTGGCTTAGTTTCATCCCAAAGGAATCCCGTTTGTGTGGTCCATGACACCTATCTGGTACAAACCAAAGCACAGTAAGTAGAGGTAATAGGAGAATAACAGGAGAATTCCTCCAAAAAAAATGTTCATGATCCTCCTCTAGATGTGCCCAGTGCACACCTACTTGCCTTCTTAGACAACGTGCAAGAGCAAGAAGTGCTTTCAAAATTATCTTACTTGTGGATTAATGTGATAGAACTCTGTGTGGGGAGAGCGAGCTGCGGGGTCTTCACATTTCCCTTTCATGGCAAAGATTTCTGTTCTGAGTGAGGGCAATGCAGATGAGGTTCTGTGCTGACAGCCATGCCACCTGAGAGCACTTCCCCCAGCTCTTGCCTCAGAGCACCTGCAAAGCTCTTCCTGAGTTTCAGGGCAACCAGGATTTAGATGGAAAAATCTGTTCACACGGCAACCAAGAACTTGATATTTTAAGTGGTGGAGCGTGTGTATTAATGCCAGGTGAGATCTGGCAAGTGAATGTTTGTTTAAAATTTCTCTTTAATCACTCTTACAGTTTTAACTTTGAAGTCTAGGGAAGTACATTTTCTGGTTTATGCCTCAGATGACATGGAAAAAGATATTCCACCTACAGTACTGGAATATCATTTATAGATGTGTAATTCATAAAGCTATGCCTCTGACAATTTGCCCACATGGAACTAACCCAATTTGCATCAAGTAAGGACTTGACTAAAAAAAAAAAAAAAAAAAAAAAAAAAAAAACACAAAAAACCCCCACGAACAAACAAACAAAAAATGAAACAAAACATTTGAGGCATTTGTTTTATTGTAATTGCTTCAAAATTTCAGATCTAGCTACTTAATGATATATATATATATAGTCTATATACAGTCTATGTGCAAAAAAGGAAAACAAGATTTGAGTAGAAGTGAGCCTGATCATTCAGTATTGAAACAGTTTGTGCTTAGATGAGGCTCATTAAAAATTTTAAGTTGCACAGCTAGCTGAAAGACTCATGAATGAGATGGGAGGACAGGGAGAAACTAAACATACAAATATTTGGAAAAGTATTTAAAGAAATAATGATAAAAAGGGGTAAGGTTGTAGGCATACAAGAGAATGCAGATTTATCTGAGTTCTGTTTTTCTACTACAGATGTTCTGCTAACTAGAGAAGAGATGTTCACAGGCCACATATTGGCTGTAAAGTTCTAGGACTGAGATTAATTAAATGTCTGCTGCTCCGCACACAAACTACATTCGAGAGTTTTTCAGACTTTCTAGTCTTCTTAATGAACAGCTGTAGAATAGATCACATGCGTATCTTGGACCCTTAAAATGTATTTTTATAATATCTGGTTTTTTTATACGGAAAGTTTAGCATTTTACTCTTCCTCTGATTATCTTGCTGCTGTTCAGAAAATAAAAAAAGGATAAGAGTCTGGTACTTAACTATACGAACA
This sequence comes from Grallaria varia, assembly GCA_013396735.1. NCBI lineage: Eukaryota > Metazoa > Chordata > Aves > Passeriformes > Formicariidae > Grallaria > Grallaria varia. The sequence goes on from VWZG01010838.1 coordinate 22,160, forward strand.
TCTGATACTTCCTGCAGAGCATTGCCTCCACCCAACATGTGTTTTTTAAAAAAATTCATAGTAGGTTCAGTGGTCACAATTACTCACTTATGTTATAGCTTACGAGTACATTTCTTGCAACAGTTATAGGAAGTGAGGACCCAATTCCAGTCTATTCTCTAGGCCAATGCATAGGAAATACAATTTGTCATTTGTGCCTTCTTTTTCCTCCTGATTGGGCAATGTCATTGATTCTTTTGATCAGTCAACTTATCCCTCTCCTGGATCCTGCTATGCAGATAAATGGTATACTTTTATTATGGGATTTATCTTTATATATGATTAATTTTGCAGAAATCTCTTTTCCTCCTTCATAAGCTGATACCCTAACAACCTGATTTCTAGCCAGGCCTCAGACAATTTCCTATTTTAATTTGATATGGTGCCCACAAACTCACAATATTCTTGTGTTGTTACACTAAAACAATACTGGTATTTACACAATGCCCAACCCACCTTCAACTTCATACTCTTACAGCTGCCTCATTAGCTCTTGCAGAAAACTGAAGCTCATCTCAGAAGTAAGATTTTAAGTCTACTGGAACTGTTATATACTTTATACATTATTTACACATGCCACTTATAAAAACATAAGCTCCAAGCCAAAGGCGTATCCTTTGCTCCTACATGGCTGTAGTTGAAGATGTCATTGACCATAAAGAAACAAGCCAAACATTTTGTCTTAAAGCTACAGTGCTTCACACCAGAAAGACTTGCATTCCCTCCCAAATATGACTGCTTTAAGTTCATGAATTTATTGTAACTGAAGATAACTTTATTTTAAACCTGGCCAATGACAACAATTATGAGTAAGTGCTGCAGTGGCTTGTGAGGAGCACAGAGGTATAACCTGACCAATGCCATCCAAGAATCTGTGCACTGAGGAATATACTTTCTAATTGTTTTTCTGAGGTAGATGTTACTTGACCTTTAAATAAATAATTTAAGGCCTATAAAAACTGAACTGGACTCCTTAGAAATGCCAACTGTGTGTGAAGAAGATGCCAGCTGTGGAACATAGAGAACGTGCAGCCCGCAGGAATCTTCCCACTACTGCCTTTGCCATGTGCAACACGAGAAGGACAAAGAAGTTACCTCAGCCTCCAAACGCACTCTGTTCCTAACATATCTGGTAAGAGTGGCAAGAAGGATACACCAATAAGGGTGGTGTTGTCTTATTTATCAACCACAAACCCATTTCAATATCAAAAAGCAACTTCGAGTCAGTAAAAACAACTGCCAGGAGGTCTCCATCTGAATGGGTTTTCATAGTATTCAAGCCACCTAAAGACCCAGGGTCCAAATAAGGGACAATGTTGACTATACTGTTGTCCTAGGGTGGGGGTCAAAGGCTGTATAACTTATTCCAAATGCTGGAATATCTAGTCCTTTCCTGAACTCTAGCCTAAAATACTAATCTTTAGGAGCTCTTTGCAAAATTACTTATAATGAATATTTTATTTAATAATGAGCACTTTAGAAAAAAATTTCTTCAGTGGTTGTTATGCATCACTGTAGGAAAGCTTTAAAATTAATAGACTTGAACATTATAATCATAATGTTTGTACAGTTAAAACTGCTGACAAAACCAATAAACCACAGGAGATTAGAGAAGCAGCAAAATATCACTGGTAGATTTCTGGAGGAATAAAGATTCAAACAGCCTCCTACAGGCAGGCTTGGCCTTGCTGATATCATAGAATCATAGAGTTATAACATGTCTTGGGTTGAAAGGGACCCTAAAGATCACCTCATTCCAATGACCCTGCCATGGGCAGACACATCTTCCAGAAGACCACATTGCTCAAAATCCCATCCAACCTGGCCTTGAACACTTCCAGGGATGAGAGATACACAGCTTCTTTAGGCAACCTGTGCCAGTTCCTCACCACCCTCACAAGCAAGAATTTTTTAATACCCAATCCTATCTACTCCCTCAGTTTGAAACCCTTGTCCTGTCACTCCATGCTCTTGTCCCATCTTTCTTTTATGTTCCCTTCAGGTACTGGAAGGCCACAACTAGATTACCCTGGTGCCTTCTCATTTCCAGGCTCAACAGTCCCAATTCTCTCAGCCTTTCCTCATAGCAGAGGTGCTTCATCCCTCTAATCATCTTGGTCACCCACTCTGGACTTGCTCCAGCAGGTCCATGTCCTTCCTGTGCTGGGACCCCAGGGCCGGAGGCAGCACTGCAGGTGGGGTCTCAGCAGAGCAGAGCAGAGGGGCAGAATCCCCTCCCTCCCCTGCTGCCCACACTGCTTTGGATGCAGCCCAGGACACGGGGGGTTTCTGGGCTCCCAGTGCCCATGAACAGGGCATGTCCAGCCTCTCATCCACCAGCACCCCTAAGTCCTTCTTGACATATTAAAATTTCCTATAAAGTTGACAGAACAGAGACTTTCAATTCTCAGGAGGGACAAAGTTATCCCATGTTAAGAAGTATGTTGCTACAGATATATTCTTGAATAGGATCTTACACAAACCTGGTTCCAGTTCCCAGCTATAAGCCTGTGTTGACCACAAGTATCAAACGTTGTTTGGTTGCTATTATGTTAGTACATGTTGAGCAGGCAATTTTCTTGGGTTTGATTTGGTTTTTTAGAATTTTAAAGAACAAATGTTACCTCCCATAGCAAATGCTATCTTTTCTGTGCAATTACATTGCAATGCCAGACAATCCAAGCACCAGAACAATAAAAGCTGACCAGAATTATTTTTATTTCCAAGAAGGAAGAGTTAAGTTAATGGTGAAAGACAGGTGGTGTTAGGTAAGACATCTCTGCTAGGCCTTGACTTCTGTCAGTGGGCTGCAGGCAGACAAAGAACTAATTTGTTGACAGTTGGATTGTTAAAAATCCAATTGGATTTATGGTTTTCTATCCCTTGTAATGTGACTGAGAACTGAAAAAGAGGTGATGCAAAATGGGACCATTTTACAAAAAATTTAAAGGACACATGAATGAAACTATTAATAACTTTGCCAGTACCTCCGTGGCTCTCAAGCTATTCCCCCACATGAGCATTTCTACTGCTTAGAGCAATGTTTCTTATGTGGCTAAAATACTATATGATCAGGAATCCCCAGCTACCGAGGCTGTTATATGAAAGATCCTAAAGGCTTTCATGAACAAACCCAGAGGGTGAAATAGTTTTAATGAAAGCAGCTTGTAGCTCCCAGAGGCTCAAGGGGATTGCATCTTCTTTCATCAGTACTGAATTTGGTGCAAAGCATACAAAACTTGTGTTGTGCCTTACAGTTAATTGAAGATTTGTGGCTCTCCATCTCTCAGTTGGGAAAGGTCAGCTTTGAAATTTCCAGGTCAGAACTGTCTGACAAGGATTTAGTGTCATCCACAACTTGGGACATGCTAATAGGATTTCTTGTTTAAAGGCAGTGCTGCGACTGTAAAAAGAGGCTAAGAGGGCAAAACTGTGACCAAAAAAAAAAGATGATTTGTTTCAGTGATTTATTGTTACACTTCCAGGCTCTCAGACTAAAAGAGGTCCTTCTCATTGCATGAGGTATGACTGACCTATCTTTCCATTATTGCACTGCTGTGCTGAGTTATTGCAGTTTTGAAATATAAATAGGAGAGATTTCATAATCTATGGGGTAATTTGCACAGGCTAATTTGTACCTTCCTGGAAATCCTAGATCATTGCTCAGTCAAACAGGGCATTGTAGAAGCTTAGCCAACTTTTCCTGTCATTTGGGAAATCAAAGACAATGCAAGAGAAAAGCAGTGAGACACACCATTTAATTATCACTAGCCCTTCCTGCTTTTCCAAGGTTATATGGCTGGACAGCTGGAATTAGGCTGTAGCATGGGAGAACATTACACTGGCCTCTTGTGCACTGTATGCCTTTTCATTGACAAACTAACATTTTTTTAATGAGAGTTTCTAAGGTTGTTATCCAAAATACATTCCTTATCCCAGATCTCATCTTTAGCACCTCTCCCAAGGGTATCTGGGAGTCTGGATCCAGACATATATGCAAATACATGTCCCAGTGAAGTCACTAAAAATATTGCTGGTGCTGAGCAGGTATGCATTAAGCTTAAATGAAAAGTAAAGCCCATCCAAGAAAAAGTGTGAGACAAATTACAGGTTGTTTTTCTAACCAAAATATGTCTTCTTCTTCTTTATTTTTAATTTTTTTCAACTGTTTTCACTTTATAACTAAAGTAACTGAGAAAATGTTTAAATTTTTAAATGTTGAATAGTCCTGGACCAATGCCCAAAAATGCTAATGTGACCTTCCTGATATATAACTCTTAATTTTGAAACTTACTGACTCCAGTTAAAAATTTTTGGTGATGATAGAATATAGAAATGTAGAAAAAGAAATACCAGGAGGTTAAGAAATGAACTTTTGATCTCAGGTATTACCATATCCAGAAAAATGGAAAAAGAAGAAAGAACACCTGCAAAACTTCGGTGCACTAAAAGTTTCAAAGCATAACCTCAAGGTTATGTTAATGTAATCATTTACATGAGAATATTAATTTTTGAAACATTTGTGGCTTTAGTTAACCTGTTCCTTAGAGAAGTGCTATAGACTCTCAAAGCAGCTGCTGGAAGCGACAGAGGCAGCTGCTGGCCTGCCATTCTCCATGCACCCCATCACCACGGCCCTCATCCTGCAAAGTCTCACAGATGTGCACATCACTCTGTTGCAGACAGAGTGGTCAGGCTGAGATGTTGTTTGCAGGGGAGGACGGGGTTGGAGACCTGCAACCCTTTGGAGTCCTGCAGCCAGAGAGCACCTGTTCCAGGCACCCATCTTAGCACACGGAGAGGAAACATAAGATAATAAGCACTTTTGTTTTCCATGCATTCATGTTTGACTTGGTGCAAGACAAGGTCCCCAGCGATGCAGGGTCCGTATCTCAGCAGTGGGAAATCAGCGGAGTCTGAGTCCTCAGGGGTCCCCTTCCTCTCGCCTTCCCAGAGCCCATGCTGCCTTCCAGCCCAGGGCAGAGCATGAGCTGTTTGCCAATAGCCACTCACTCTGTGGGCAACTTTAAGGTGGAAAAGGCACAAGAAGAGGGAAATGCTTTCATCTGCCCTTCGTGGCGTCCCTGTAGGCCAGGGGGTGGAAGACGAGGGAATAGGGTTAGTGGATATGTGTGTCAGCGGGGATGATCTAAGTATCTGAAGTCATTCGAAAGGTCAGAGCAAGCATTACCTCTTCCCCGCCCTCTCTCCTCCTCGGGGCTCTGGGGAAATCACAGTCCAAACTAGCTGACAGCTTGCCGGGTCTTAATGACAGGCTGGATGCAGAGGAGCCGCGGCCGCCCAGACAAAGAGGGGAAGTTCGTCGCTGCCGCCGGCCCGGGAAATGGGCAGGGGCCGAGCCGGGACACGGGGGGCAGCGTCGGGGGCACCCCCCGCCCGCCGCAGCCGCTCCGGTCCCTCGGCCGCCCACGGACGCCGCATAACCGGCACTCTCGGAAAAGCCCCGGCCGCTTCCCTCCGCTCCGGAGCCAGGCGCAAATCTGCCTCCTCCTCCACCGAGCTTTGCACATTGCAGCGTCAGGCGGCAGAGCCGGGGCAGCGGGCAGGACGGGAGGTAAGAGCGGCTCCAGCGTCCCCGGCCAGCGGTGACAGCTCAAACCCCGGGTGACTCTGGGGCTTCAGCGATTCGGGGAAAACCTCGCGGTTTTCACACACAGTTTTTTTTCTCCCGGCCTCTCTCCCTTCCCCGAATCCCTCCGGCTCTTCCCCGCTTCCCTCTCTCCCTGCTTTTCTCCTCCCTCCGCAGCCGCCCCCCGCTTTCCGCCTCCCCTCAAGTTTCTCATTCTGTCTGATTAAATGAGAAGGAAGTGTGGGAGTGGTGGTTTTGAAGCTCTCCCTTTAAGAGGCAGCCTGCAGTGACGAATTGTTGAAATTGCCATTGCAGGATGGCATTCCGCTATAAATTCATTGTTCCACCTCCTCTCATCTTCACATTTCTCTCCCTTCTCCTCTTGTTCACATCGACAGACTGGGGATAACAACAACATCAACAGAAAAGATACAGGGAGGGCGCTTTTACGGAAATCCAGGACGTTTTCCGCTTCTTGGGCGCTTTTTTTTTGCCTTTTTTTTTTTTTTTTCATTTTTAACCATCTCACCGGAGACGATCGGGGCGGGTTTTGATGTCTGAATTTCTTCTCTCCCTTTCTCATCTTCAAAACAAGAGGGAGCAAAAGAAGGAAAGGGAGCCCACCGGAGCCTGAGAAAGTGCCGAGTCGCAGCAGACCTGGCCCCTGCCCCTGCTGCCGCTGGCGATGATCCGGTGACTGCAGCGGAGAAGTGGAAGAAGAGTGGGAAGTGCTCAAACTTCTCTACTTGCCGGCTCCGAGCTTCCTCTTCTCCTTTTCCTCTCAGCAGCCGCGATTTGGGATTTTTTGCCTCCCTGTCTCCTTCCATGTGCTCCCGGCTCTTCCCTGCTGAGAAACACAAAGTTCACACGCGAGCGGCTTTTGTTGACATTTTTTTCTCTCCCACTCGCACTTGACTCGAGTTTGGGAGGGAGAACTTTTCTTTGTTGGTTTTTTTTTTTTTTTCTTTTTGTTTTTCTCTTTTGCCCCCATCTTCCCCCGTCCCGTCCCGTCAC
>VWZG01010838.1:29903-101710 GCA_013396735.1 Grallaria varia
GGCGAGGGGCGGGCGGCGGCGGCGGCGGCGCTCCGTGTCCCGGGCCCGGCAGGTGGAGCTGCTGCTGGTGGCCGACTCCTCCATGGTCCGCAAGTACGGCAAGGGGCTGCAGCACTACCTGCTCACCTTGGCCTCCATCGCCTCCCGGCTCTACGCCCACGCCAGCCTGGAGAACCACGTCCGGCTGGCCGTTGTGAAGGTGGTGGCCCTGGGCGAGAAGGAGAAGGGGCTGGAAGTCAACAGGAACGCCGCCACCACTCTCAAGAACTTCTGCAAGTGGCAGCATCAGCACAACCGCCTCGACGACGACCACGACGAGCACTACGACGCCGCCATCCTCTTCACCCGCGAGGTAGGCATCGCCCTGGCCGACGGCGCCGTGGTGTCCCTCGGGCCGTGGGGTGGCCGGGCCGCAGTGTGGCCAGCCTGGCGCGCCTCTGGCCACCTTGCTCTGCTTTGCCCGGTGGTTGCCTCCCCGCTCACGGATTCTGCTCTTCCATAAGGCTGCACTGCATCTCAGGGACAGCTGATGGGATGGAAGAGGGGGTTGAGAACCCAACCAGTGGTGTACGCGTTTGTGTGTGCACCCTCCCCTGTGCAGTCACCCCCACTGCGGGTACACATTTGTGCCTGTGCAGTGTCAGTACTCCGGCCCGGGTGGAGAGGTGGTATTTGTCTGACAGGGGGACTCAGATGAGGCCACCCGACTTATCTCTGCTGGAGACATGACATTGTTCCATCTTTCCCAGTGAGGTGTTTAACATGTAGATGCTCTGTCTTTGCAGTGGTGGTCCGGGCAAAAAGGGCTAATAGCACTTCCTAACCTAAATTAGTCCCCAAACAAACCTGCTAGTGAAAATGATGGAGAACACCTTAAGAATACAGACGACTTCCTTGTTGAGTGCATTGAGATGCTATTTCCAGCAAGAATAGCTCCACCGCACTGGAAGCCAGCAGCACTTGTGGTTCAAGTGTAGGACGTAAATGCAAACCGCAGGTAAACAAAGCTGCTGAAGCTGAGTGAGTTGGGCTGTGGGCGAGGGGATGCAGTCCTTTTCGTGTGCCCCAAGAGAAAAATGGGTGTCCTGGTCAACTTTGGGTTGGATCTGGCTAGTATTACCCATGCAGAACTGTGCCTTGCTCCATGCTTGTTGTCAATTAGTTGCATTGCCAGAGGTCGTTAAGGGACATTGCTCTAGTAGACATGTGGCCGAGTTTATGCAATGAAGTTCTTCTGTAAGAATATCCCTTCAGCGGCTTGGTGTTTTCTTTTTTTCCCTTCCCCAAGTATGAAAAAAATAACTGCATGACTTTCCGTTCATTTGAGTTCTCCTGCTTTTCTACATCATAGAAGCCTGCCAAAAAGGATGCTTTGGATGGTTTGTGGAAGGAGTTGCTCCAGAAGGGGGAAAAAAAGCGACTGGCTTGCTTTTATAGCTGTAAATAGTTGAAACATTAGGTCCTGTGTCAGTCAGGCATCACTCATACAACAGGAGCCGTTTTTAGCAGTTCAAAACTCATCACTCCGATTTGCAAACTTTTATTTTTTTGTCATTATAATCCGAATGAAAGCATGCTACCGAACCTGGGTCAAAATGCTCTTGATTTTTGTTATAAACATCCTTTCTAATGGCTTATTAAATTAAGCCTGGGCCAGAATCCATCACTCTTGACCGAAGAGTGTTTTTCTCTGCCCCTATGCCCATTTATTTCTTTGGGATTTATGACAATTCAGAAACTCTGAGGGTGGCAGACTGTGAACCTTAACATCAATTATTAAGTTAATTTGGATTGAGATAGGATATGGATTTAAAGTGCACTTGCTTTACAGATGCTTATCTGTAATTCTTTGCATGGATGCCCTCCTGCCAGAATAAGTATGCTGCCAATCAGTAACCCACTTTCACAGACTCCTGAGCAATGCATCTTCTATGCTCCTTTGGATGTAAGTTGTACCTAAACTAAACAAAATGTCACAGTTCCTGTGGTCTCCCTCCACTCTTAAGGTGCAAATATTACTTGTTCTGTTACTTAGGGATGTAAATGCTTCCCAAGAAAACAGCACAGGCTTCCGTTTTCTTGGTTTACATTTTAACAGCTTTAACTATGGGATTAATTCCTCAATGCAGTTCAGGATAACTTAATCTGCTTTAATGGTTTGCTGTGTGCACATTGTTTGGCATTGCATTTCAGTAGTTTATAAGAGCAAGACTGGAGTTTCTTGCTACATGTGCTCATGATGTTCTTTGCAGGGAGTGTGTGAGTCCACACGATTTTTATATGCTTACATTTGAAATGTCAACATGAATCTATTTGCTTCTCTTGGAATGTAAACATGAAAAGGGTTAAAGGATGAAAAAGCAGTAAAGATGTTTCCTGGAGAAAACAGCCCCACTTTGAACTAAGGAGAGATTTTTTCCAGTTTAGTTTTTCAATGAGAGTGGCAGCAACTGGCAGGAGAGTCCCACTTTTACAACTATGTTTTGAGTGTATGAAGTCCGTTGCTTAGCTACAAGACGCCAAGCCATGGCTGTGTATTTTGATGGGCTCTGAATACCATAATGCTGATTCTTGAGGATCCAGATGTCTTTCTAAATGGCTTGTTTTTTAGGCATGGGGTAAGCGTGTGAGGTACATTTTCCGTCTTTATTTACTAACTGAGGCCACCTTGAACTTTGTGTCTCTCTGTCAACAGAGTAATATTTGCAAATCATTTGTCAGCTGAATGCATGTTCTCGTCTGTATGTAACTGTTTATATGTAGATAGAATCTACATGCCTGTTGCCATACAAGTTTCTAATATAATTGTCTTTGTTCCAGAGTGACAATTACTTAGATACTATTTTTTTTTTTACACCAAAAGAGGCTGTCTGAAAGATAGTAGCTTAATTAGAGTTCCTTAGAAAGGAAGAATCCTGATAGAATTCAGCACTGTCGCTTCCTCCTCTTTGGTTGTCTTTCCTTCTTTAAAGATTAATTAGTAACCGTTGATAGACTAAGAGTGTGGTGGCAGCTCTCCCTTATTATAAAAAGTTGTACTAGCAGTTCAAATTATGGTCATCATCATTATTCATATTGGAATTACTTCCCATGCAAAAAGATTTTTGGAAGGAAATTTACTGATTCTGAGTTAAAACAGCCACTTACTTTCAGTCACAATCTGTATTCAGATTGAGAAGGGCTTTGAAGCAATTATGCTGCAGACCATAGTAAATAAATACAAACATTAGTTCAGTTTTGGATGATACAGGCAACATGGTAAGGGCCAGGTACCTGTCCATTAGCTGCAGTGGGTCCTATGTTTACGTTGTAACTGCAAATAATGTGTCTGACCATTGTTACCAACTGTGTTGCAGATTGTGAAAACCTTCAGTGGACACAGAAATTATCTATCACTAAATATTGCAGAAATTTAGTTGGGTTCCGCAGTGATTATGCAAAACCCCAAAGTCTCATAAGGAGAAGTATGTTTTCCCAGGGGTCTCAATTTCTCATGTTGGCCCATGATGGCTGGTATCAAACATGGCAGAGGTCTGATTTGGGTAACAAAAAGTGATAATTTTCTAATATTTCTAAATCTTGTGAGAGCCCTCATTAAGCCAGCCTGGCCATAAGAACCTCAAAGAGTACATGGGTCCCCTGCTGTTTGACTACTTTGTCCTTGACAGCAGCTGTAAGTTTTTGGGCCGCTCGCATCCTCAGAGCATCCTCCATGGAATATGGTGGTGCAAGGATTTGATCAGCTGGTGGCCAGGTGAGTCCTCCATGCAGCAGGCAGGGAAGTGGCTGTGTGGTAGGAAAGAAGAGCTTGTAAAGCCCTCTCCCTGGAGATGAGCTCATTTGTTCTCAATGGCAGTGAATTCAACAGTAAATTTAGAATTCAGTCTGTTTCGAACTTTTTTTATTGTGAACAGTTCTCAGAAGCTGGAAGCAGGTTATCTTCAGGTTTTTACGGGTGCACCAAAATAATTGCCAGATTATTCAACACAGTAGAAAAACATATTAGACATTACTTGTAAACTGCAGTTGAACTCACACTTTATGTTTTCTGAGATCTAGCCTACTCTGCAATTATCTTCTATAATTCAGCCAATATATTTCACTAGCGACCCTTCATTAAATTTCAAGTGAACTATTGGATGTGTTTGGGCAAAATCCTTCTTTCTTCCTTTCCCCCCAGTTCTGAATCATGTAAAGGTTAAAACAGATATTTCTCACAGTAGATACAGATATTGAGAGCAAGAAAAAATACTTTCCTAAGTGCATATTAGCATTGTCCATGATAGTACCATCATACTTGGCTCTAACAAAAAAGTTCATTCTAGAGTCAAGGACTGCTGTCCTGCCTTTTTCTACATAGTAATTATATAGGTCTTGTGTCTGTGATTTAGTTTAACTGTCCATCTGACAGTGCTGTTGAAATTTAACAGCAAGCTTTGTATTATCTCATCTCTATAGATGATAATTTTCTTGCTTGGAGCACGTTTCCTTTGGCTCTTAATTCTTTCCTTTTTTTTTTTTTTTTTTCTTTTCTTTATTATCATCTTCCCACAGTTATTGTCCCATAGTAGTAAAACAAGTCACTGTACCAATGGTCAATAGAATATATTTCACTGTCACTGTTACTCTGAAGAAATTACAGTGTGAGATTTCTACCAATTTCGTAGTGTTTTCACCAATTTTGTTGCAAATCTAATACGTTTAAATAATGTCCCTGGGGGAAATAAAGTGGGACATAACTTCGTAGAGGAGATGTAGTGTGATTCACACTGAACTAGAGAGATGGTGTGGAGTTGCCCCACAAAGGAACTATGGGTTAGGCAGGTTAAATCACACATTTTTTCTTGTTCACCAGTCACCAATTTCATAACTGAAACTTCTTCTCCCCATGCAGAGTCCAAATACTTTATGTCAAATTTGTCAATATTTTCAAATAACCTGTGGTTTGCATAATACTGCTGTGTTTTCTTTCTGTGCTCTAGGGAAGAAACGTTTTGTTAACCTGTATGTTCAAAACATAAAAACTTAATCCTATTTAGGCACTATTTCTAATATTTTGTTTCAGAGTGTCCTCACATGAGGGGTGCATAGGGTGCCTGTACCATACAGGGGAAGAATAAGAACATGCCTAAATATCCTGACTGGTGAGGAGGTAATTTCTGAAGCCAGCAAGTGTAGCATGCATGTGCTAAACTAAGTCCAAAAAGATATCACACATACAGTAGGTTTTCTTGAATTTCACCCTACTTAGAATTCAGAAAGACAGCTCTGTATATATGAGATTCATATTCTCAAACCTCAGGCCTGTGTTTGTCATATGAACCCAAAAGGCAGACAACCTCGATTTTTAAGCTCAGCTACTGGAGAAAAATATGTGATTTTTGTTGTAGGTATGGCAGGTATCACCATTCTGGTTTTCCTCTAAAAGTAACCAGGCTTCAGCCATTCTCTCAAAACGTGACTGGGGAGAAGGACAAAGCAATCACCCAGTGAGTCTGATGGGAGTCCTTCCTCTCTCTTCACAGTGGTGGCCAGGCCCTCTCCCTGGTGCCCTAACCTAGACATCCCAATGAGAGGGACCCACCAGTGTCTCAAGAAGAGGACTTTTCATAGCAGTCTTCCTCCAGGGTAGCATTCCACTATTTTGGATTCTAAAGCCTCTATTTTAAGTGTCATCGCATTGGCTGAGGGTAAAATAGACCATGTCCTAATTACGTTGTTCACCCCCTAGCCCTTACTTCCAGTATACCTTTTGCAGTCTCTCAACTTCAGTCTTACGCTCCTTTTGCCTTGCAGATGTCAGTCCTTCTTGACTGATACCTGTCATCCTTTCTGTTTGGGTGAATCTCACGTCCCTCCACATGTGCCGTTCCACGTGGCTGTGACATTAAGAACGTTCACCCGCTTTACAGAGGGGCACGTGGGAGGGTGGACATGTGTGTTCTAAGTGCTGCCTCACCCCACCCTCCCTTTACAGGCTGTGATGGGAACGCTGCTGCAGGAAGTCGGAAAATCAAACTTAATTCCTTCCTCTGCATGAGAGATTTTAGGTCTGTATCGCCCACTTCCCAGGAGAGATCCTTACCCAGCAGGTTGTAAGCTGTTTCAGGTGTTAAGGAAACTTTCTGCCCTTCTGACCAAAGCTGTCACTGTTTAGTGAGTAACTCATAGGGTGAGAACAAGTGGAATTGTGACCTGAAGCCACTGACTTCGAGCAAGGTGGTCTTGGTTCCTAAAGCATGGAAAGAGGACTGTTTCTGTAATTTAGCACAGGAGTGTTCAATCTAAAATAGAGAAGCAGACTGAGAAATAGGGACCAAAACTGGGTCCCTTCACCGAGGACTATGAATACTAACAGCAGCCTGGGCCAGGGAAACCTTTGGCACAAGAGGAGCCACAATTCCCTGTGTGCACAGGCACGTGCAGACCTTCCCTGCAGGCCATAGTCTAGTGTAGACATACGGTGCTCTCCTAAGAAACATGTTTGTAATTGGCCTCATTCCTGAAAAGAATTTGAAGTTGGATCATATTCTTTCTGAGCAAAGATTTTAGTTAAAGAAACCAGAAGAGCAAGTGAATAAACACACGGAGTTGTAAAAACTCTTAGGTGTGCTTTACGAGAAGGTGATGTGCAGCTTTGCCTGATAGAAAGCCTAATTCTGTGGATTTCTTGTGCTTCTGGTTTGAGAATGTATGGTAAGCTTAACTTCCCTCAGGGGCAAAGATGGAGAAACATTAAGCATCTCGAAACCAATCAAGTTTTAGCATAAGCGAAGTGCTAAGCTGCTCAGGACTGTGAAACTGTCGCACTTGGGGGGCCCATAAGGTCCACAAACTGTAAGCCCGAGGAAGGGTAGATAACTCGAAGACCAGAGGACTAGTTCTTCTCCATGTACAGTTTATCAAGCTGTCCATGTTGATGTTTATAACCTGATTCGGGTCTGGTCAGTGTGCTCTGACCTAATACCAGCTTTCACTGAACAGTTTTAATTTGTTTTCTTTTAAGCCTACTGGACAAATTTCAGGTAAAATAAAATTCACTGCTCCAGCAGGTTGGGGTGACAGTTATCATCGTTCACACAATGCCATGTATACATGGCAGACAGCCAGCTGCTCTTGATGTATTTAGAATGCCAAGAAATCTTTTCCTCCAATAAGCTGTCTAATTATCTACTAATCTTATGATGTACAGCTTAGTTTTCCTAAGTCGTTCTTTTGCCAAAGCTTAAGTCTCACCATCTATTGCCTCCTGTGTAGCAAATGCATTTCCTAGTCATTCTTGTTTTGCAATTACTGTAATGCAGATCAAGGGCCAGACTGCATTCCTTCTTTAGGAATATCAAGAAACGCTCATTCGCCGAAGCTTCTGCCACTGTTTCAAGGCAATTGAGTGTACAGATCTGAATAACTGAGTAACTTTCTAACAGAAGACAAACATCAGAGTGAAATAATAATTGGAAACTGATTTTAAGTATTCTGAGGCCCCTTTTTCCTGGTGCTTTAGCTGGGGTATGAAAAGTTGAGGTGACCCATACAGATTTTTTAGATTGCATTATTACACTGGGGCCTGTTTTTAGCAGAAAAAAATAAAATATTTTCAAGGGTAATAAAACCTTTTACTATACTCCCAGAAATGTTACTTCATAAAAGTTGTGGTCTGCTTTTGTAGAATGCACAGGAAAACAGAAAAATATAACTATAGAAGCTTGTGTCAAATAATCCATTGGCCAGTGCAGCTACAGGAGGTTTAAGTCAAGAGAAATTTTGCCATCAAGGTTTAAATCAAAGGAAGTGTAAACAGGCATGATTTTCAATAGCATCACTTGGAGTCATGCTGTTGGGAAGCTAGTATCACTGAGATGACCCAATAGCAAACTTTTCAGAATATTTGTCTCAGAGATGCCGCTTGTTAGGCTACAGTTTTGTTTATAGTATAAACTGTGTGATGCTATGAATAGATATACATGTAGTTCAAATCATACAGAGGCTAGAGAAGTAAAGAATAAATGAGACAATGAGTTGACAACATAACAGAGCTGAGCCTTCAGTAATCTGCCTAAATGATTACTGACAATGTCACCATTAGCTGAAAAAAAGCATCCTCTGGCAGTTACTGAGGACTGAAGTTGGCAAGGAAAACCAGGAAGCTCAACACATGCTCTGTGTTCAAAGCATAGCCATTGCCTGCCCTGCTCTAGCAGCAGATGGGCAACTCACAGACATCCCAGAAACAGCTTTATAACAAAGAAGCTAATGCCAGAAAATATTTCCTGTCCTTGTTTCCAAAATCCTTTACAAGCCACTCTGCCACTTCCCGACTGGTGACTGCAGGGTTCCCCACACAGCCTTGCTCAGAGTGCTGGAACAGCAGTGTGGATGTGGAAATGGGGCTGGCTGGAGGGAACGGGGCTTTACTACATCACCGTCCACCACTTCCTGACCTCAGTGTGGTCACTCTGCTCTCTTCGCCTTTATGGGAACCGTTGGTCCCACACTGTCTGAGGACAGCTGGGAAACAGCTGTCCATGGGGAGTTGGAGGAGCTAGGTAATTTTACAGTTTTCAGAATCATTCATTTCCTGCTGTGGGATTTCCTAGGACCAACCTCTAATACAACCCTAATGTCTAAGGAAGAAGGTAATGCAATCGTTTGCATAGCTTTTGAAATGTTGAGGGTGAGATTACTAACCAGCCACGAGTCAGAAGGGCTGCTTATGGTTAACAGCACTGTCATAATTTTCCATTCTCCACATGTCCCATGAGAAGTAACTCTAAGAAAGTTTATGAGGTTGCCTGCTTAGAAAGATTATAGTCTTTTAATTATGCTTGTATCATCAAATCCGGTGAATCATTGTGAGGTCTAGTAGTGTCTGCTGATATAAATTCCCAGACATATCATTGGCATAGCTGCTTCTTGTATACAAATAGAAGTAAATCATGCACTGGCGTAAGACATCGGTGTGCTGGTACAATTGTACCACATTGGAAGCAGTAGTGATGTAAGTATCTGCGTAATAATGACACCCAAATACAATGAAAGACCAGATGACATAGAATCTGCATGCAGAGACAAAGCCTGAATTAATACATTTTATACTATTGTTGGCATTGTCAACCTGAGGGTAGTCTAGACCTCCTCCACTGAGCCGCTTTCTGTCTGATTTGTGTGCTTTTTGGTACTTGTGTAAGAATTTCAGTTCAACAGATTGTGTGGATTCAGGTCAAATTGCACAATCTCTGGATCAGTTAGGTTGGAAAAGACCTTCGAGATAAACGAGTCCAACCTTTGACTGAACACTGCCATGTGTGAGACCAGAGCACTGAGTACCATGTCCAGTTTTTCCTTAAACACCGCCAGGGACGGTGACTCCAGCACCTTCTGGGTAACCCATTCCAATATCTAATCACGCTTTATGTGAAGGCTTTTTTCCTGATGTCCAACCTAAACCTGCCCTGGCACAGCTTCAGGCTGTTTCCTCTCGTCCTGTCACTTGTTGCCTGGGAGAAGAGGCTGATGCCCACCTGGCTACAACCTCCTATCCGGGAGTTGTAGAGACCAATAAGGTCTCCCCTGAGACTCCTTTTCTTCTGGATTAATTCCAGGTCCCTCAGCTGTCCCCCATCAGACTTGTGCTCCAGACACTTCCCCAGCTCCCTTGCCCTTCTCTGAACATGCTCCAGCACCTCGATGTCTTTCCTGTAGTGAGGAGCCCAGAACTGGACACAGCAGTCGCGATGTCTCACCAGTACCAAATACCAGGGAAGAATCACTTTCCTAGTGCTGCTGGTCACACTATGTGTGATACAGGTCAGGGTGCCATTGGCCTTGGTCACCTGGTCACACACTGACTCATGTTCAGCCATGGTCAACCAGCACCCCCCGGTCCTTTTCTGTTGGGCCACTTCCCAGACACTCTGCCCACAGCCTGTAGTGCTGCATGAGGGTACTATAAAGGTATCATACTTCCTATACACCTTATACTCATTTATGTAGATGTATTATATCCCCATGAAAAGGTATTTTTATTGGTACTATGCACATTTTTTCTGAGTTTACCTACACATGCTGCTGCAGGCAAACCACTTACAGTTTACATTTACATAGAGTTTACTTCATCTAAAATGTACCCTTACACCGAAAGGGCCAAGTTTAGAAGTGATGCATAAAGGGCTAAATGGTTATGAACCCAAGAAAAAGTAACAGGAGTTTAAGGATTGTGTCTTCTTTGTTGAATATGCCCCAGATATTTGACATTATAGTAACACTGTCTCACTTAGGGCCTCTTCCAACACTGGTCGAGAGCTGCTGAAAATGATACAAAGTTTATTTGCTTAAATACCAGCTAAAAAAATTTGAATGTTTTTTAAAGTGCTTAAAAATGGGCATCCCATAACCCATGCAGAGGCAGAGGAGAAGTCTAGGGAGCTAACTGGATTCCAAGGAGGGGAGCCAGAGGGGATAGAAAGTTGTCTGCATGTTACCTGAATTGCTGCATAATGGAAATTTTTCTTAAACCATGGATTACACCTGTAATTTGGAAATTGAAATACTTTTGAACTATATCCTCTCTCTTCTTGTGAGGCTGTTTTATTCATTGGTACTGCCACATTTAAGTCTTGGTATTAAATAGCACCAAGAGTACACTTACTGAAAAGAGCTCCTAGGCACCTGGAAGCCAGAACTGAGCCTGAAATTCTCCCTCCATATATGTGATATTGCTGTGTATTTTTAGCTTGAAAATTTCTTTGTTTTCCTCTTGAGAAAAAAAAACAACCTTTTTTTGGTTTGGGGTGGGGTTTTTTTTTTTGTTTGGTTTTTTTTTTTTTTTTTTTGTAAGAAACGCGCTGTCATGGTATCTGTGAACTCGGTGTGTTTTTCTTTGACTTCAGCAGGTTTTGAATCCTGTGCATTTTCAAGTTTGCCTAACCTCTCATAATCAGTGAACATTGTTCCTACAATTCAAGCCTCATACAAGATGTCTGATATTCAGAAGGATTGATTATGAAAGGCTTCATAAAAGAAAGTTGTTACAGAAAGAGATGTGAAGGGAAGCAGAGTGTCTTACCAATGAGGGGGAAAAAGGTAGTCTTTGATCATTTGATAATAACATTTGATAATATGGTAATTCCTTGAACAGGACAATTTCATTCAACTACAATGAAATGTTGAAGTGTTCCAAATAGCATGGGACCTACTTTTCCTTCTCATCCAAAAAAGTATATGTATGCATTTTCAAACTAGTATTCTTATGTCTGCTTCAACAGAAGCATAGAAAAGTTACTGCTGATGATGAAAACACAATGTCTGACCAAAGTTCCTTCCACCATTATGATTATCATTATCCTGAATGAAAGAAAAAACCTACATGGTTTTTGGAGACACCCCATATCTGTATGTAGGAGACGTGGTTGAGTTGTTGCACCAGTAAGACTGGAAATCAGCGCAGTTTGGACTCTGTCATATCACTGACTCTTTAAGCAACATCTGAGAATTGCTTAAATACTTGGTATATTGGGTAATAGACTATTAATGATTGTGTTACCTGACAGATGTGAAATGAGGTTTCACATACAGCAATCTCATTTCTTTTAGATATGAGTATAAGACTTGCCTGTGGAAAAGAAAGGTAATCTCTGGTTCAGGGACTGATCAGGAGTCTGAAGCTTTCTCTCCATGCCTTTGTTTACCTTCTGTAAATAAAGAGGATATTTTATTGTCAGTGAATAAACACTTCTACAGCATATTTTGAGTACCTACCTCAATGCAAGTTTGAGCAGAAATACAAATAATAATTAGTTACTGTACATATCCAAATCCTGTTAAAGTCAATGAAAATGCTCTCTCTGCCTTTACCAGGGGTGGGATTGGCTCGTCGTGCTTTTAAATTGCATTGATATCTTTTGGTAGACGCTTATATGGATGTTTTTACTCAGGTTCTGCTGTTTGCAAAGGGCTCATGCATTCAACTGGTTGTTACCTATGGGTGTAAAAATTTATTTTAATGACTTTTTTTCCCTCCTTTCCTGGGCAGGATTTATGTGGGCATCATTCATGTGATACTCTGGGAATGGCAGACGTTGGGACCATATGCTCTCCTGAGCGCAGCTGTGCAGTGATTGAAGATGACGGCCTCCACGCAGCTTTTACAGTGGCTCACGAAATTGGTATGCAGTGCCTTTTCTGTTCCCTTGCCAAATCAAACACTTGTAACAGCTGCATTAGTAACCAAAATACTTCGCAATTAATTCCAGATTTCCCCTGGTCCAGATACTCACTTGGGGATTAAGGCTGTATACATATGCACTTCAGGGTTAACTAATAAGGGATCAGAAGGCAAGTGAAGGCGCACAGTAGGTGTTTCCTTTTTGACAGTGTCGTTTCTAAGCAGTAGTTGAAGTGAAAATTCAAAGGCTGCTGCTACTGTTAGTGTCCAAAGATGTCAATACATGTCCCTCCCAAGAAAGCATTTGGCCCATCTATTGTAATTTGCCCCCATTTAGTGCATACACAGTGGAAAATAACTTACATTTTTTAACTATTTGCATGCTCTACTGTTACAAAGTTTTTTTTCCTTGGGACAGTGTATTACCCACCAAGAAAGGCTTTCATGATAAAAAACACCCTATCATTCTAATATTTTTCTAACTATGGAAATTCCACCTTTATGGTGAAATGTGGTACAATATGAATGCTGTAATAAGTGAAATAGTATTTAGGTGATAAAGGTTTGGTCAAAAAATCTATTTAATTTTGTTTCAGTTTCCACGTCAATGCACAGCAATTATATTAGGAGCCTTACATGTACCCTTCAGAAGGATTTAAGATAGATTTAGTGACAGAAAAAAGTTTATGATCTGGGATATTACATCTGTCATGCTATATTCCTTCAGAGAGACTGCTGCTATCTTGATTATGTTTAATTTACTGACGTTTTGTGAACTGGGTTGACTGGAAATACATTTGGTATAAGGGCTATTCACATTGTTGAGTGAACAGCAATTTAAAAGTGGAGAACGTTCTTTTTTTTTTCCCCCCCCAACATTCTTGGAAGGAAATAACAAGGAAAGGAGAACTTTCAGAGAGAGCCAATTGCTGAATTACCTTGTACCTCATGCCAAACCAAAGTAAAGTTTGCTTTGGGAGTATCATTGCAGTAGTTCAATTTTCAAATAGCTAGCAGGTAGAGCCTAAGAGTTGCATGCCTTACATATACCTCTGGCTCAGCAAACAGAGATCACCAAGTATGTAAAAGCAGCTGGTGTGTCAGTGACCTGCCTCTTCACTAATAAGTGACCCTAAACTTACTGCTCTCATGGAGCTACAAAGAAATTAAATCAGTAGTGGCTGGAGAGGGGATCATGCGTTGCATGCAAACATAAAATATTGTGGCAGGTTGAGTCCCCCAAACAGAAATTTTATTTCAATAAGCAATAATGTAATTATAAAAGAAGAAAGCCTCTGAAATCAGTGATTCAGTGCATTTGGAGATAGCCACAGCAATACATCAAATACAGATTCACACTGCATGTGTTTAGAGGCTCCAAACATGGATGCTGTGAAGCCAATGACCCATCATGAACCTGGTCTAGACCTGGGACAAATAGGTTGCAAACTTAGCCTGTCATTCAAAGGCCAGTCTGTTGGAGGGGCTGCTTGTATCTTCTTGCATCCAGAAGTGATGCCTGCTGAGGGTTAGTGGGCATTGGCAAGGTTGGTGACGAACCATCTTGTGATGCCAGTGTATGTGGTGTGTGAAAAGGTGAGTGTCTTGACTACCATTTTATCAGTGATTTTTAAGCAGATTAAAAGTGAATCAATAAAGACAGGGATGAGCAGTAAACATACATGTTGTTACCCTGAATTCTGCACAAAGAAAATATAAACAAAAGTGAATTATTTTTAGTGTTCTAGAAGAACATTTTTGAAAAAGAGCCATTTTCATACCTAGACGTTTACAGGAATCTATAAAAACTGTAATTTTCAATGTAAAAAAAGCACGAATTGAAATGAATAAATAAGTACCCTAACGGACTTAAAACCTCTAGTTTGCGGCTGTTTAAAATAACATCCTTTTTTTTCCTCCTCACAAGAAGTTTTTAAGAAAGGAGGGGTGTCAGGTCACAGAATGATCTTTGTGTGTGTGGCCTGAAGTGGGAGAAGGAGAGAAGAAAACACAGCTAAAATTGCTTGAGTACTTAAATCAAAGGTCAAAAAAAGGATGAAAAATAAAAGTGTGGCATGGATAACCTTTATTTAAGTACTTTGGGGAAAACCTTGCTTTATTTTATTTGGAGACCAGATTTCTTCCTACAATCCAGAAATCTCAAAGTTCCCCCTGTCCTGTGGGCAGGGTGTAGCTTTAATTTTACAGTGGCTTAGTTACTCCGGAGAATTCACATAGCAACATAAGTGATGCCCTCCAAATCAGAGGTATGCTAAGGGCTCTAAGATACACCTTTCTGTCAGTAGGAAGGTCAAGGCGAGGCATTAACTGAAATCAGAGTCACTCTCTGCAGTTTTTTAAGTAACCCTGCTGCATGTGTATGGGGAGCAGATGCAGCATCATTAACATGGATGCGATCTGCAGAATGGCTGTGTGTCCTCACTTTAACTTCCAAGGGGACCTAAATACTCTTGTTTCCTCTCTGAAGGATCGAAAAGCATTTTTCAGGATCAGATTCTCTGGAAAGCAACCAAAGTAAATTGAACTGCAGCTCAACCAAGCAGGACAATGCACAGCCTAGGGGCTCTGGTTGGATTCATGCACAGGAAGCCAAAAAGCAGCCTGCTACAGAGTATAAAGCCTGCTGCTTCTGTTGCCAGGTTTTCTACCACATTATGTGTAAGATGTTTCATTTCTTTCAGATAAAATAGTTGGATTTTGACCAGTGGTTTTTGAGGAGAAGAGTATACATGAGAAGCAAAACAGGCAAAATTTCCAAAAGCCTGTAAAAAAGAGCACAGAAAGAAATAGATGCAGTCAAATTCTTAGTCCAACTGATTAGCTTACACTATGAGGTGGAGATCTGTATTTAAAGTTTAATGATATAGGACCTGAATCTTGTCCTGTTTGTGTGTAGGGAAATCATTAATAGTTTGTCTCTGATGTCAAATGCAAAAAATGGCAATAGTGCAACAAAACACAGGAGGAAACCCTGTGACTCTGAATATGATAATCCAATTTCTCCTCAGAATAAAGGGAAGCAGTGTTAATACCATAAATGTTATTTTTAAATCATAGCATGTCAATACATTCAGCCACTAATAGTAAATCCATATATGGCTATTTTTCAGCAGAGAACGTGCTGCTCTTGGGTTGGACAGCAGTAGCTTTGTTTTCACAAAAATAGTTTTCTGGATTCTTGCCTGACATCATCAGTACATCACCATGTTTTGGCATATGGATACCTTTTTTACTTTTAGCAACTCCTTCAGCTACACCTCCGTAGCTTCGCAGAGCTATCTGAGCTACCTTAGGCACAGTATTTTCCAAGTCTTTGTTATCGTCAGCCTACTGTCTGTAAAAAAATTACCCCATGCCCTTCTCTGCTTCATGGGGACATATGGAGAAAAGCATTGAAGAACCTATTGTTGTTCATATCTCAACATTTATTTTATGTTTCATAGGTCGGCACTAACATATTGCTTCTCCGTATATCCCTTATTAAAATAACCATCAGGAAACAAAATTAACTAGATGCTGAGTCCAATACTCTGGGCTTTTGGCTTGGAGATTTGTTACTTTTACAGTGTTGAATTATAAGCCAGTCTTTGAATCCCCTGAAGAGGTGTGATCCAACATCACCAACAGACACAATCAGTTTAAAGTTACACTCAATGTATTTTATGTTGGGATATTTTCTGTGTTTAGTAGCCTGGTAGTGTATTTTGAGGTGCAGTCATGGTAGAAGTTTCTGCTGACCGGCTCCTCTTATGCTGGAGTCCCACATGCTTTGGTACAGACAGCCCATCATCCTAAACAATTTGTCAAAAATGCAAAATACATTTGCAAAAAGCAAAATTAGAAGAGTTCAAGAGGACATAAGTGGAGCTACTGCTGGTTTTATCAATAGGAAATTTCTCCAAATCACAAAGGAATTCTCAAGGAAAGCCAGGGATTAAAATTTTTTCTTGAGTTTTGATCTAATCCTTAAATGCAAAAGCATCCTTCCTGCAGTCTTCAAGCAGGCAAAGCTCCAGTTTAGTTCAGTGAGAATTACATGGGTCTAATAGCTTAAATTATGTGTGTCTTTGTTCTTTTCATCAATCTTGAAAAACTTCTTTTTTTAGAGATGACAATACAGAGAAAGCACTGCCTTTTTACTCAGTAATAATGTCCATTTGGCCTTTTGTAATGTTCCTATTCCTCTGCTGCACAAACACTTTGACATGCTATTACTCCTCCTGTCCTCCTGAGTAATATGGTTTACTGATGTTCTTTCCAAGTATTTTATTTTTAGGATATAGCTTTAGTATTGCTACATGGAACTAATTAAATCTTTGTTCATTAGTTTTCTTTTATCTTTTACATGTGACTTTAGCGAAGGGAAGGCCAAAGGGCAGGATAAAAGTAGCCTTCAAATATGTTTAAAAAATCATTGCAAAAATTTACGTAATAAATTACTCTTTGTGTCCATCTGGGACAGCACAAGGGGTAATGGCCTTAAATTGCAGCGAGGGAGATTTACTTTAAGCGTTAGCCAAAATCCTCTAACGAGCACAGTTAAGGGCGGAAATGAATTGCTTGGGAAGGCTGTGAAATCTCCATTACTGGAGGTTCACAGGATTCATCTGGCTAAAATAGCTGTGGCTTAGGGGACAGTGATCCTATCCTAGGGCAGAGGGATGCACAAGATGCCTTTTCAAGGTCTCTGCTGAGCTTCATTTTCTGTGGTTACGTGAAGTTATCACAACTTCCTCTGCAGCTGTACTGGGTAATGCCTAAAATCAAGGAACTGTGCAGAAATTAAAACTAGAAAAGCACGGAATCATAGAATGGTTTGGGTTGGAAGGGACCTTAAAAATCCAAAGTTACAGCCCCCTTGCCATGGACAGGAATACCTTCCACCAGACCAGGTTGTTTCAAGCTCCATCCAACCTGGCCTTGAATATTTCCTGGGATGGGAGAGCCACAGCTTCTCTAGGCAACCTGTTCCAGTGCCTGACCACCCTCACAGGGAAGAATTTCTTCCACAGATAAAATAATGTGTTTAATACCAAATCTTTTTCAACATTTGCCATCACTGAGGACAAAAGTGTCACGAGCACCATCAGCAAAATATAGTGCTTTATTAGGGAGCATAGTTTTCTGTAAAGTAAGGTATCACTCCTGGCATCTCTGCTCGGGTGGTTCACTGAAATCCACCAAAATACCATTTTGCCGAATTCTGAGGAGATGGAAGTTATTTATTCAGAGCCTGAGCCTGTGTTTGGGTTGCAGGCCTCTGTGGAACGAACATGTGTAACCTTTATAGCAAACTACAATTCTGGCCCTTCTTCAGCAAAAAATTAAACTGGGAACAATGTGTATATTACCTATATAGTAGTATTGCTTTTGATGTCAGTAGTACAATCAAAAAATCTTCCCATTCCATATTTTACCACATGTGCTCATTTTGTGTGCAGTCAAAAGTAACTAAATACAGTAATCTTTTCTTTTCCACTGTTGAACATGTACCCCTTTGATTTCAAGGCTGTCAAGATAAAGCAGATAAAAGACAAGCTTCAGACTTGACAGCTACAAATCTTTTGTAGACTTTCATTTCAAGGGGGATACATTGCCAAGAGCACAGAATCTCATAGCCACATGAAAAAACGGTGAAGGCTGTCTGACTCTCATATTATGTTTCCTTCATGACAGATAAAGTTTAGGTAAATATGTATATAATCATAATTAGGCAGATTTTCTGTTTTAAAACAACAAAAAAGAGAGAGAGTACACTCATTCAAGTCTTCTCTGATGGCACACATCAGGAAAATTGCTTGATTCTTTCTCTTTGAACCTTTTTCAAACTTCTATTAACTTCTGCTTGCAAAAACTCTTGAACATACCCCTTTGATTAAGAGAAAACCCACTACCGTCAGTCAAAGCTAAGCCTTCACAAGAGGTGAACGTATGGCAGAAAACTGAGCTGATGTTTCAAAAAGCAAGCACCAGCTGTTTTAAAAGGTTGCTGGTTAAAATTTTCAGTAAAAATTCTTGGCTTGCCCAACAATATTTTTATTAACTTGTAATATTATATAAAATATGTAATTGTTCCACCTGAAGCAGACATGGTGCTTAAAGCAAACCTTATTTGTTAAAGGCGAGACAGTTTGTATGGACAGATGGACGGAGGAAATTGATATTCTGTAGAAAAATATAATCCTCAGATTCTGAATATGCCTGAGCTTTTATTTTATCTACCATTTGTTTTTAAGTCTGAGTAGATTTGGGATCTCTGCCTTCATAGTGCCTATGAGGTGAGGTGGTTCTGACAGAGCAGTGAGGAGGTGGAGGCCAGGTTCTCAAACAGAGGCTTCAGGAAGTGACTCAGAGAGAGCACTAACATTGCCTGAGTTCTCAGAAGTTTTTCTGGAGTTGTGCTGATCTCTGTGTACATGTAACCTCGTGAAGAATTAGATTAAGCAAATGCTATGCTTTGAGAAGCTGCTATGGATCCTGAACATTGTAACTTAAAGCCAGATATGTGGAGTGAAATATCAGTGTCTCTGCAACCATAAAGGAGGTGAGAATAAAACATGTTTTGTCTAACGTTTCAAAACAGTCGTTATCAAAAAATATTTCAAGGACATGGTTTAGTGGTGGACTTGGCAGCCTTAGGTTTATGGTTGTACTCAATGGTCTTAAGGGTCATTTCCAACCTAAGTGATTCTATGATCCTAAAACAAGTTCAGTGTTCAGCCTGGACCCCCAGTCTTCCAGGCTGCAGGGTAAAGCAGGGATTGCTTTCCTCCTTGGCAGGTAGATACTACCAATATGATCATGTAGGCTTTGGGGGGAAGGTACTTCTAGCACATCAAGGAAGGCAGAATTACCCAGTAAACAGGCAGCAGGCAACCGAATTTTTACATTTCTGCACTATGTACTCTCCTGGAGTTTGTTCATTTCCCATGAGATGTCATGAATTACATTCTTTGCAAGTTACTCTGAGTTGAACAGGTATGAAATAGGTGTCACTTTTTCATTAATATTTATTTTCTACATGCTCCATTAATTAGTGCAGCAGATGTAGTGTGGACCTCCAGGACCACATCTTTTTAATGATTATTTGGTCTATGTGGACACAATGGTCTCTGATTGCCTCCTCTGCATTGCCTGGGCAGAATGTTGCCTCCAAATTGCCTGTCTGATGGGATGATATAGCTGTGATCTTCCACAGAAGTCTGTTATAACAAGCCATTCCAGCACAAGTTTGTTTTGTGTAAAGTCTGCAGCACTGATGTATGAATGTCTGATTGTGGCTTTTTTTCATGTCTGCTCCTGAAAAGAAGCTGCACTTCAGACTATTGTTTCATTCAGTCTGAAGAACTCTTTTAAGCCAGAAATATTAAAAACTGCCTCTGGGCTGGAGATTTAAAAGAGAGAGTGATTTTTTTATTCTTTTTTGTTTCATAAGTGATTGATAGCAGTCAAATAAAAGAAAATTGGGTGGAAAGTTCAAGGATGAAGAAAGAGGAATAGCCAGTTTTATATTCTATGCAATTTTTCGTAAGCTTGTGCAATTCAAGTTACTTCTGTTTTGTAAAACAACCAACTTTATTAATTGTTATTGCTTAGGTCCATCATTTTTTGTTCAAAATTCTCATGAATTCCAGGGGGTTTCTAAGTTGTATCAGTATGAAGATTTTAACAAGGAGTTACATACTCACACAGGTTAGAAAAACAGTACATGTGAAAAGAAATGGTTTTATTTTGAAAGAGTTACCACATTCAGTCTTTGTTTACCAAAGGAGAGAGCAGGAGGCTAATACAGAAGATATGGGCCGGTGATTAGACCAAGGAATGTTGAGCCAGGAGCTTCCTGAATCCTGATCCCGTGAGAGCCAGTGACTCACTGGGTAACCTTGGGCAAATCACTTGACCTTCTTTTGTACCCCAGTCATCCCAACTGAAAACTAGGTAAAAGGCATGACCTCACTGGAAAACACATGCTTCATCAGAGCTGAGCTTTCCTAAGAAAACAAATTACAATGCCTGCAGCATTTTTTAACATGCTGTGTCGCTTTGCATGTGTCCTGTGGTCAAATTGAGTGCAATAGCTGTACTTTGCCATGCTGTTCAGTTCAAGCGCTAGAGATCAATGTATGTCCATAAACAAGATTGTTGGCTTTTTTCCAGGAGAGTCACCATGATCTGTGCTTTAGCAAAAGCTGGGGTTTGCTTGCTGTACATTGTGGACACTTTGTTTTCTTGCTTCTTATGCTTGAGAAAAATGAAAATGAATGTGATTAGAGTAATTTTGTGTGCTGTTCTCTCAGAGACCCTCTACAGATAGTCTAGAACTACATATTAAGAAAAATCAGAAATATGCAAACTTCAAGAAGCATTTGGACAACTCTCAGGCACCACGACAGGATTCTTGGGGCTGTTCTGTGCAGGGCCAGGAGCTGGACTTGGATGATCCTTGTTGGTCCCTTCCAGCTCAGCATATTCTATGACTTTGTAATTCTCTTTTGCTTCCCAGTACTCTTGGGAATAAGATAGCTGCAGTCCAGTGTGCTCCGCCACACATCCAACACAACACTGATGCACTCCTGATTTCCCTGCAGAGCTCCTGATACTTAGAGAGGATCAAAGGTTTAGCTGACTCGTCATAATTGCTTTGGAGTATTCCCGCCTTATATTAGGAATAGACATCCCATTCCTACAAAGCATAGGAATTCTTTTTGAACTCATTGCAGGTATTATTTCCTGTTGGGCTGTAGTAGGTGCTGGCCTTCAGTAGTATTGGGGTGGGGAAGCTGTGCAGTGCATGTGCAGGAATGCAGACAGTGCAGGTGAACTGGGATTCAGGGGCTGTTGGCTCCTCTTGCTTCTAAACTGGCTGAGCCGTGCCAAGAGCCCCTTGCAGATGATGTTCCAAGATGTACTCAAGTCCAAAGCCTGCAGGTTGCTGTCATACCACTGTCAACAGCTTACTGAAGTAGTTAAACTTTGTCTCTCATCAAGGAGAGAAGGAAGGCTGTGAGAAAAGGGCATCAGTCCATTTAGGTGGTTGGTCTTTTTTCAGGTTGGGACAGAACCAGTTCACAAGAAGGCTGACTCCGCTTCCATGAGGACAAATCCTGCCTCCTCACCATCTGTTTCTTTGACAATTTTGTGCATTCCTACAGCATAACTTAACTAAACACCATCCTGCTGGTAAAATTATATTATGTCATTTTCACTCAGTGGGAACTGTCAACACCAGTAAGATGCTTCATTAAGTAGAAAACATCAGATGATCTAGTAACCCATTCTCAATCAGTCATCATTTTACACAGCTGCTGGGAGCGCTTTCCTTTTTTTCAATAGCCTGGTTTGACGTTCATAGTAGTGCAAGATAGTGTGGTGCTAAAATTGCCATTCCTTTAAAAAAGCCTTCTTTGAAAGATTTGTATCCTTAAGTCTGCTTTTGTCCAAAGCGTTCTCTGGAGTTCTGCTTATGTACAGGATCACTTGAAGGATCACTTGTACCCTTTTCACTCAAGTTCTTATGAAGGGAAACACCCCAACAGTACTTGACAGAAATCGCCCTAATGCCCTGAGCAATATGTGATAATAACTACGTGTTCATGCATGCAAGGGGTAGTGAGAGACTTTCTGAAGTGGAAAGGGAAGTGTCCCTTCTTTACTTTTGGGATGCAAAAGGACACAGGTGTTGAAGTATTTTGTTGTTCTCACTTCTGTGCTAAAAAGAGCATAACTTAGCGAGGCACTATTTAGAGATCACAGAGCCCTGTGATATTTTGAATTTTGATTCCTTTTAATGAAATGCAAAACCAGCTTTAAACGTCATTGGAAGTTTTTCGTATTCTCTAATGACTTTTAAGTCTGGCCAGAATGCCTTAAAAGGCAAAGTTAGAACAGAGAGAAATTTAGATTGGGATGAGAATCAGGATTTTTAGTTTCCCTAAAATTGTTTGAAGGTTGCATTCATGGGGTCTGTAAGAATGCATACACAGTTAACTGGCAAATCATTTAAACTGGAAAATCAGTATGGAGAGCTAAAATCCATATATTTAATGCTATAAACAGCTATTATCCTCACTAACATCATTGGTAGCTAATTTAGAAGCTGACAATCAGAATTATGTATTTTGGAAATTATTCGCTACTTACTGCTTCTTTCCTTGTCAAGATTTTTTTTTTTATTATTTTTTAAACTTTCAAACATAAAAAGACAGATTCACAAATACTTTAGGAAGCTTCTCCTCAAAAAGCTGAAGTCTGCCAAGTAAGTGTCTTAGTTCTTATCACGCATTAGAGCAATGGCCTGATTTCATATGACAAAGTAGATGCCGTTAATGAGGTGTGTCCTCAGTTCACCCCATTTTCCACTGTGAAGTATAGAAGTTATGCTGCACTCTAATTAAAGCTGAAGCCAGTAGCTTGACACTTTTCAGAAGATGACCCTATTTCAGATTCCTGTGCTTTTGCCAGAGTATTTGGGATGAAATGTTCTGTGCTGAGTAGTGGCCTGAGAAGCATTTACTTTTATTTACTTACTCTGAACTTCTTCACAGAGGCTGTCCAGCATTTTCCGAGAGCGAGACTACATTGTAATCAGGTTATGAAAAAATTTTCAATCTCCCTGCTCAAAGTGAAGAACTTGAAATATTCACCAAGAGCTGTTTACTACCACGCTGATGACTTAGAAATGAAACTCCTTTTCCACTGAGAGAGCCTCATTACCTTATTTCACAAGCATGCTGCAGTGAAGTAATTTCTACAACCATGAGCACTCTTGGGACAGTAAATACAAAAGCATTCTTCCTGCAACCTTTGAGCATACAAGTTGTCTCAGAGAAGACTGATCTAGTGAGGCTTAAGTCTAACCAGCATGGCATTTTCTTGCTGGCTGGGCTAATTTTTTTGCAAATATTTCTGTTCAATTGATTGGTAGTATGTGCATATTGAAGTGAATGGATCCAAGCTAAATAGGAGAAAGTGGCTGAAACTCCCGAACGGCTCTGCAAAACAGAGTGTGTGTGGTCCTGATTTAAATGAGGGGCTATGCTGCATATTGAGGGGTCCATCAACAAAAGCCAAGGGATAGGCCTGAAGCCCTTTCCTGCTTAGGTTAGCAGAATAGTGGTGAAATGTGCTACAAGGAGTTATTTAATGTCAGCAGAAAATGGTTCTAGTTATATTACTACTAGACATGTGTTGAGGTTCATTAACCTGTCAGTCCTGCCCACAGTCCTCAGCTGTGAGGTGTGACCTAGTGCTCCTCAGTGCTTTAGCACGGACACAAGCTCAGTGATAACACGGCATAAAACAGCAGCCAAAAATAACATCAACTTGGAGTTTCCTGAAGACACTCGTTGTCGCTGTCTGGGACTTTGGCGAAGTCAGAGGCAGTCCTCCTTGGCACAGTAGCTGCTGGTGCATCAAACCCTCAGCCTGTGACACTTCCACAGAATTTGCTCTGTAGGTTAGAAGTGATGCACTGAATATTTGGTTACTCTGTCAGAGAAATCCATCAGTTTGTCATAATATTCTTAGTAGTGAATTATTTTGCTCAGCATCAGCATTTGTCTTAAATAAAACAAAGTTGTCATTTCTTCAGCTTTCCATAGTGCTATATCAGACTTGATATGTACCTACTGACATTCAACTGTGTCTCAGTGCAGTATAAAAATAGCATTATCTGTCCATATATTGCCAAAGGAGGGTGGGTTTACTATCTGAAAAAGATTACACCAAATTCTTGCATATAAAACACACCAGAAAGTGTGAAAGTTTGATTCATAATGTTTTTGCAGCAATGTACTTGTGATATGGCATTACGGTGTCAATTAGCAACAGTAGTAACAGGGCGAGGAGTATTTACTCCCATCAGTATTAACCCAGGTCCCTTGAATAAATTCTTACTTGCATTTATTAGGCATTACAGGACCTTTAATTCAAGATAGAAGCTCTGTTTGAATGATGTTGGCGAATGTGTGCGCATCAGCAGAAGAGTGAAAAAAGATAAATGCCTTCTTCATTCTCCTTCCCACCTCCCCTCCAGTGGGGATTCAGTAGCTGCAAAAGACAGACTGGCTCTTCTCAGGCCTCACTGCTACAACTGGGAGTGACAGATCCAAGTCCTCTTGGCACTTTTCCTGTGGCTCCATCCCTTGGTTAGGAACCCAGCATGTTCGTAAGGCTGCCAGATGATACCTTGGCTTCTTTCACAGAATAGAAACCCTGATTTCTGACCTCCTGTAACCTTAATACAGACTTTTGGTCTGACAGCTACTTTCCTAATCTCAGATACAGCTCGCCATTGAGTACCGCCTCCATCTCTTTCCTCCAGAGTTCTCTCCCAAAGCAGATGAAAACAACACAACAGCAAGTTTATAGAAGGAGAATGGGTAGAATGTGCTGATTTTCTTCTTTTTTGGTCTGTACAGTATTTGTTATTATTACTATTGTCATTCCTATGACGGTGGGTGTCAGAATATGTTATGCTGCCATCAGTGTCCCTACTTGTGTCACCTTACAGCTAGTGTACAGCAGTTATACCAAAACATGAAGCTGCAAGGCTTTTAGTTATTGCAAAATACTACAGTGTGCCTCTTTCAGGGCATCGGGTTTATTTTTCTGCAGTGGCTTTGATGGGTGGTCTTTGTCCTTATTATTAAAGCACTCTTGGTCTAGTGCTGGACGTCAGATTAATCATCTCCTGGCCTAGGCTGAAGGCTGTGAATGTTAAGTTCAGGCTTGAGCTCTCTGCAGCTTTATTCCCATTTGTTCCCATTTATTCTTCTACCTCTTGGATAGTAAGTTGGCTGTGAAATGATGTAGTGTGAGCATGGAAATTAAAGTTAAACCTGATGTTTGCAGAGCAAACAGGGTGTGCTACCTGTGGTTTATTATTTTTGCCCAGAGAGGAGAGAAGATGGGTATCACTGATCTACAGGAAAGGGTCATAGAATCATAGAATAACCCGAGTTGCAAGGGACCCAGAAGGATCATCAAAGTCCAGCTCCTGGCCCTGCACAGAACAGCCTGAACAATCCCAGCATGCGCCTCAGAGCGTTGTCCAAACGCTTCTTGGACTCTGGCAGCTTGGGACTGTCACACTTCTAAGAACTTGTGTAGCACTGGACTGAACTCACCCAGACATGAGGTATTTTTGCAAGTGCCATCATCTGCTGCTTTGTGCACGTGCCATTTTGTGCTTCTGAAGTATAAATATACAGTACCATATACATTCATAAGTAAAACCCAGCAAAACTTAAACCCTAGTCAAAACTAACTAAAAAAAAACACCCTCCCAAAAAACAAGACTCTACATGAAAGAGACTGAAAACATTATTCAGATTACTTGATGTATTTTATATTATAGAGGGTACTCGCACTTAAGCAAGATGTGCACTTGAATTTATTTAAGACTATCTAATTTTCTAAGAATTTAATCTAAGAGGTTGTTTGGTTGCATCATAAGTACTTTGGGTTTTGTGTGTTTAAAAAGATACTGTAGCACCTTTCCAGACAGTTGCAGAATGCCTTTACAGAGTAAGGTATTAGTCTTTCTTGCTGAAGGTGATTTGGAAAAACAGTAAGAACTAAACTGTTGACTAATATAATAATAATACAGTTCCCTTTAGCCTCCATCAAGTTTCATTTATTACAGTTCAATGACATGTCAGCTGATGGCATTATTTCTTTTCTATATGTAGCCATTTAAACTGTCACAGTTTTTTTGTTTTTTCCTTTGAGCAGAGATACCGCATTTCAAGTGCCCTGCTTTGGGCTGCTCTTCAGAATTTGAGAATGAATTATGCAATTCATTTTGCCATGACTGTGAGCTCCAGTTGGTAAATTCTGTTATGGATAGCCATATTATTTTTTCATTTGTTAGAGTTCCTTAGGGCACTTACTTGGGCTTTCCCATGACGACTCCAAATTTTGTGAGGAGAACTTTGGCTCCATGGAAGACAAGCGCCTGATGTCCTCCATTCTGACCAGCATTGATGCTTCAAAACCCTGGTCCAAATGCACTTCAGCTACTATTACAGAATTTTTTGATGATGGTCATGGTATGTATTATCACACCTTGTGTCAACTACATGTTGCTTTTTACTGTGATCTATTTTTTAAATAATAACATTTTATGGCAGTTTGTTCATTCCTTGGTCATCTTCAAGACTGTCTTGGAAATGTTTGCAAAGCTAGGCAACAATCTAAAAGGCTGACAGAGTCTCACCCTCCCTCCCATAGTTCTAATGCAAAAGAAAAGAAAAGAAAAGAAAGAGTTCGTGGAGTGTGTGTTGGCAATACGTTGGTTTGGAAGATAGAGAGGTTTATTTAAAAGCATGAAATTAGTCTTCTCAAACGCCACAGATATGAGCTCAGAGGCTCCTTTAAACAGAGGACACAAGGAAAGGGCTTTTTCCTGACAGAAATTAAAATGGGTGATATGGTCTACCTAGAATTAGACTTAGAGAGATGAGCCCTTCTTACCATTAATGACATTTATTATGTTTATAACTGTTATATTTATTAAATTTGTAATGACATTGTATTTACTAGGTTTATGTAGAGAGGGTGCAAGCAAGAAGTAAGACTCCTCTGTGCTGTATATGGTAAATGGTATCTTCTGCCCCAGGACCTTACCCTCCAAAGTCATGTAATTATTATTTGTTAAATATGAAATTTACTCCTTAGAGAATAAGTGCAAAACTTTCATTTTCCATAGGTAGAAATAAAAAAGCATAGTCTTCACTCTTTAATGAATTTTAGTCTTCACTGTGGTCCCAAAGCAGCAGCAGTTCTCAAACAAACCACTGAAATTCCAAAATGCTGAGATAAAAATGACATAATTGAGTGGCTAGATCAAGTTGTTATGGTAACAGAAATGCTTATGGTATGTCTGCTGTATGTAAAGGTTTGCTCTTAAATATTTTGTCAGCTGATTTCTGTGCTCTCTGAAATATTTTCTTCTGTTTTTCTTGATTGGAGAATGACTTAATTTTTTCTCTCAGTTTTATTAGATCCATTAATCTGTACTGTCCTTGTTTTATGGTTCATATTGCTCTGGCATTGACTTAATATTACCAAGTTAATTTCCACGTACAAAAAGAACTTTCCCTTTTGAATTCAGTTATGAGGTGCATTGTGGTTCACTGGGGTAAAAAAGGGACCTCTCCTACCATCCATGAATAGCCACTTAAAGAGCAGAAGGAACTCTGAACTATGTTTCCTCCTCTGTTCCTCACCTGCTGCAGGCAAGTAGAAAGGTTGTTCTCAAATTTTCCTTTTTTTTTTTTTTTTTTTTTTTTTTTTGGTGACCTGAGTTGTCCTCTTCACTATGCATCCAGAAAGCTGCTTTCTCCAACAATAAAGCAAGCAAAGAAAGTATTTCTTCCACCCACCTCACCTTTAGCTTGTTTCTATCTGAGGGATGCTTGGAATTTGGACTCTTATTCATGATTTGGGCCCAGTCTCAATATCGAAGTAAGGTGGGCCTGTCACAGTCTGTTCTACACGTCTAAGAATATAACTCTGCCAGCTTTTTCATGTACAAATAGGCAAGAGCTTCAGATCCTTCAGTGCTGCATTATGTATCTCCTTGTTCATCATGAGTGCTGAGTCCCTGTACAAGAAGTTTGGCAGTCCTCAACTGATGACACTTTCCATTGAAACATGGAATCACAGAATGGTTTGGTTTAGAAGGGGCCTTAAAGATCATCTAATTCAAACTTCCTGCCATGGATAGGGACACCTTCCACCTGCCCAACTTTTCAGAAAGTCATATATTCTTTGCTGCATGTAAAGGACTTAGAATCTGTCAGTCTGCTAAGGAATGGGTTAGGGCAAGTTGCCCTTTCTAAAACTCATGAGTAGTTATCACTCAGGTATCTAGTCTTAAGGAGTTATTCGTATGATAAAATAATTCATAGAAAATTTGAACCTCTCATCATAGAGGTCCATAGTCCTCTGAGAATTAATTTTATTACTGATGCTGTTGGTGTGATTTCAAATACACAGAGTTTAGGGAATCCTTTTTCTTGATAGATCAGCCCTTCAGAAACCTTTTCTGAGTAACAGTCTTCTTTTCTGTTGAAATTCATAATTTTCCAGTTATTTTAAATCAAAGATTAGCCTTAACAGACTGCAAACACTATCCATGAATTAAAAATGGAAGTCAGTGATTTAAATTGCATTCTCTTTGAACATTGTGCTGAAAGGACATCCATTATTTTCGGAAGGGGTCTTTTAGTTTTACTTTGTTCTCTCAGACAGTGAATTAACCCATAGCTCCATAATTCCCATTTGTAATGCACACTGAGTGTACCAGAAACCACAGAAGCCTAGCAGAGCAATGCTGCCTTTCTGACTGCTGGGGGCTGATAATTAAACAGTAAAAACATGCCATAGTTCTGTGTTTCCTTCAAATTAAGTATATGTCTGCTTTTTCACTTTTCCTTAGGTGTGGCAGATGTACTTTTGCATAGTTTCAGTGTCCCTTCCTTTTTGTTTTCAAGAAGGAGCTCCCCTCCAATCTTGCCATACAAAGAAGAAATTCCCATCTCTTTCAAGTGCTGGTAGGGAGAGAAAACAACGCTCACTCATTTGGGTGTAATTTCAAGAAGTGCAGCAGGCACAGCATACATCTCAGTGGGCATCAGCATATGCATTGTGCTTTGGGATGACAAACAGGGCATGGCAGCATTGGCATGAGGAAGTATCTTCATCTGCTCCTTCCTGTGGGTAAGCAAAACGAAATGTGAATGAAGTCCAGAAGTTCAGATCTGTGAGCAGTGTTGTATTACAAGTGAACAGTCAATGTCTTACCAAAGCTTTATGTAAGCTTCCTATGTAACTTTAGATATTCACCCTGTACTGCTGTAATAGAAAACATTACAGTCTAGACTCTCTAATTCCTTGGCATCACTTTATCAAATACTCATATTCTTGTTTTCTAAATTTGAAAAGTGATGTTTGGGACCATATTATTCTTATAAAATGTGAGTATTTACTATGTAGGTAGCTGCTCCTGAACTAGGTATTTAAGTTCCCATCCTTGTTCAGAGGGGTCTGGTCAATGGCATCAGCTGCATTGGTCAAGCTCATCAGTTGCATTATTGGTGCTGAATTACACCATAAACTTGTTTGCCTCAGTAGTCAAACACCTGACAGCTGACTGCATTGCAGACACCAGCATTACATACAGTTAAAGTCAGCTAAATAAATCCCAATACAAATGTCTTGTCCAAGGTCAACCAGGAGGTCTGGGGAGGATCAAGGTGCTGATTCCCTGTCTCCTGAGGCCCGCTCTGAGAACAATAAACAGCGTTGTCATGATATCACCATTTGTTTTACACTCATAGATGACCCCAGACAGCATTTAGGAAGAAAATGCTCAGTTAGTGTTCAGAAGAGAATGACATTTATTTCCATCTGCTTTTAGCAAAGCCTTCCAAAGGCATTAATTGCCTTTATTGTCATGCCAACCACAAGGCTATGGTATGATTGCCTGTGATTTATTGTGTTCAGTGACAGTGCTCAGTGCAACTTGAAACAAGGACTGTTTGTATTTTAATTAATTTATATCCTGCTTATCTGCTTCCTGCACAGATCTTGTTCCTCCTGGTTTTTTACCCAAGATATATTACCCAGAACATTGAGAGAGATAATGAGAAGGCTTAATTAACACTGCCATCAGCCAACAATGTTGCTCTATTCCAGGACACAAAGATGTTCTTTGGTTCTTGGGACAAAAAACAGGAATAGCAGAATATACATGCTGTGTATGTTGAAGTGTAACACAGTGAATTGGAGCCCTCTCTGACTTCTCAACCAGGGGGCCCAGGACAAATCTTTCTCCAACTTTTCAACTCCTTTTTACCATTCCAAGTAGGAGGTTGGGCCAGCTGGTGGTAAAAACACCTGCAGTTCATTGCAACCTGTCTAAACATAGACACTGCTACTCTCTACCAATATAATTTTTTTTCCTGTGGGGAATCTTTAGGGGTGTTCACTGTCTTCAGTTTTGAATTAATAGTGTGAGATCAGATGGAACATCTGGCTTTATAGAAATTATACATGTTTCCTCAGAGCAGCATCAGTTAAGGAGAAGTTTGGATCTTGTTCCCCTGTGTTCTGGAGAGGGAAAAATGCTATATTTGCTATGTAAGCTTGTGAAACCTGTTTGTTATTCATGTGTGAAAATACTTGAATAGGTTTTAACTACAATGATTAACAGATAAGTATATGCTTTTCTCTAAATTTGTATTTCCAGGTGTTTCAGTCAAGGTAGATCTCAGTGAGGGGCAGAGGTGTCTGTCATTGGGATATGAAGTGTTATTATGATGTTTTAAAATACTGGATAACAGTTCTACTTGAGAGTGTGATAAACTTCAGTGTAGGTACAATAGGATTGTATAATACTGAATGATGATGTGCTACTGACTTTGCATCATTGCCCTAGGAGTATATTAGCTTCCTCCTCATCACAAGGTATATGAAGTAGGATTTACACAGCTATTTACTTTTACAAAGTGCATTTTTGCCAGAACTTTTGCCAATTATGTCCTTTTCAGAAACTCCAGAAAAAAGATAGGAGCTTCCTCACTCCTCATCCTGTCTCTAATACTTTACACTACAACAACCTTTGAATGCTAGGGTACTTTTAAATATCTTTATCTCATGAGAGTTAGCATTGGCACACCTTGTCTGCATTAAAGAAGTCATCACCATCCAGATAAGGCTGAGGTAAATCGGGGTCAACAAACAGAACAGGTTTAACAAGGCAGAGAGTTTTTGGTGGTAAGTGGTAATGCAGAAAGAATTTTTGGCTAATTTGCCTTAGTCTTTAGATGAACAAAATAACAGTTGCAGTAAGTATGTGTTCTAGAAGGAAAACCCAAGTTATTGAGAAATGAGGTATTTGGTTTGTTTAAATTCACTGCCATAGCTTGAAATTCTATTCCATTTTGTGTAAATAAGTGAGGTTTTTATAGATAGGCATTTTTCACCTGAAGAACACTGGTGTAGATTCCAAAGTGAGGTAAATTGTGCTAAGTTATTTTGGCCAAGGATAAATGAAGCTTGCCCAGACCACATATCCCTTTCATGAAGTGTAAAAGAGGTTACACTGAATAAATAGTTCTGCATGTCAATGAGTGAAGTTTTCACTGAATGAATAGTTCTGCATGTCAATGAGTGAAGTTTTCAACAGTAAAAAAATAGCTATCAGTAGATACGTAGAATATAAATGGAAATTCTCATGTTCAGAGTGTGCCAGACAAACCTTGACCACTGCAGTAGATCTTAAAACACATATTCAATTCTAGATATTTATGCAGTTTTTTCTTTGTTATTTATGTATTTTTTATTACCTGGTTAGCCCTCTTCAAACTAATTCCATAAGCAGCTGAGTATCATTCCATAGAAGGAAAACCCAATCCAGGTTAACCATTAGCATTAATTTTGATATGCACCTTTTATTTTGCATTTGGTCTGGTTTTTTTCTTTTCCGTTTGTTTTTTTTGGGGGGGTTTTTTGTAAGTGCCTCATTGACTATAAGTCTGGGTTTTTTTATTCTTCTGGCATCCCTTCAGAAGCTTTACCGTTTCTGACATTGTCTTGAAATTCAGATGGCAACTTTACTCATTTGCTCGCTCCTTAAAGCACAAACTGATAGTGTGGAACATGTCCAGAGTCATTGCATAAAGGAAATCAGGATGAAAGGCCAAAGGGACCCGAGTAAAACTCATTTACACCCTCAGATTGGAAATAGGTAGCTCAACACTTGGTGTGCTCCTGGGCGAGAACACAGTGACAGAAGTATGACTTCGTGCAAAACCTGATGTCACCTCAGAGAGCTTTCCAGTTCACGTCAGCTTCCTTTGAATGAGGTTTGCTGTCATTATTGTTCTGCCTGATGGATACCTGACAGATTTGCAGCCCTGCAGGGAAAACTAGGAAATGAGTACTAATAGGTTGGATTGCTCTTTTAGGTAACTGTTTGCTGGACCAACCAAGAAAGCACATCGTGGGCCCCGAGGAGCTCCCAGGACAAACCTACGATGCCATTCGTCAGTGCAAGCTGGCGTTCGGGCCCGAATACACGGTGTGTCCTGGGATGGACGTGTGCTCTCGCCTCTGGTGTGCTGTAGTGCGCCAAGGGCAGATGGTTTGTCTGACTAAGAAGCTCCCTGCTGTTGAGGGAACACCATGTGGAAAAGGAAGGATCTGCCTCCAAGGAAAATGTGTTGACAAAACGAAGAAGAAATACTACTCAGTGAGTTACCAGCTGTGACCCCAGGGAATTATAAAAGGCGAGATCCTCAAAGGCGCTGATTTTTGTGGGAGTGAAAGGGACTTCATGGAAGTCAGATTTAAAGCTGCCTTATTTTTTTAGCACATATTTGGAGTCTTATTGGTGAGGAATATAGGAAAAATGCTGCTGAGGTTCAGGAAGCATATTTTCTTCTTAAAGTGTGAAAGCCTTCATTCGTGGAAAACTGGTAGCATCCTTTCAGAGTAGATGATTTGCCCATTCAGTAAATCAGTTATCAGGACATAGCTCTCTGACTTCTTGGCCATGGAGTGCAAGAGAATTTAAATATGTAAATTTAATTTACATCCCTCATCTGAAAGGCCACAGGACCCTAATTCCAGTGAAGGGAAAGGTGGATGAAGTTAATACAAAGGATAACTTCTGGAGCAGAAAAGTTTGTAACTACAGTGACAGAGTCCCCTCTGTCCACTATACATCTGAAGAGTCCCCAAGCTCATGAGAGCCATCAGTTCAGATACTTCTAAATTTACTGGGTAGACAGGAGCCACAGAAGAGGTGTGAACTTGTATAGCTTTTTGAAAATATTTGCAAACTATGAGAGCCATTCAAGTCAAGCTACAGCCCTTAAAACACCCTTTTATATGCATTTATAGACTTCTATGTGCTATTGCAATACAATTTCTAGGTAGCCAATTTACCGGAGTTGACAACTCCATCTCTTGCCAGTAATTCTACACATCACAATAATTGGATTTAATTAATCATAGATTAGCTTTGTGAACCTATTCTGGGAGCCATACCCCTTGGAGCCAGTTTAGGGGGCCCTTTCAGTAGGAAAAGCAAAAAATACGAGAGCAGTACATGATATGATGGGCGCTATTTCTGGTGAATGGGTGTCTTCCATGGGTCAGTGTGAAGGTGGCTGTGCAGAGCAAGGCCTAGTATTGCCTTTGCAAGCAGAGTGCCAAATGAGATGTTGTCATTGTGCAGATAAAAGACAGAAATTAACCCTACTGGGAGAAAAGAGACTCCTGAGACCCATTATCCCTGATTAAAATGACCAAGCAATCACCTTCAATGAGGAAAATATTAGCAGTGACTTTGAGATGTCACAACTTTATTTAAACTTGGATGATGAACTTACCTCCTACTGTTCCTTATGTTCCAGGCTTCAAGCCATGGTAACTGGGGCTCCTGGGGACCTTGGGGACAGTGCTCCCGCACCTGTGGTGGAGGAGTTCAGTTTGCTTATCGCCACTGCAATAACCCAGCTCCTAGAAACAACGGCCGGTACTGCACAGGCAAGAGGGCCATCTACCGCTCCTGCAACGTTGCTCCCTGCCCGCCCAACGGTGAGTGCCTTTGTGCTCCAGCCTCTCTGTTTATAGACAGTACATACTGAATATCTGCTGTGGCAGGACACAAGGGTCAACTGTAGTTTCCCCAAAATGCATTCACCAAATCAACACATTAATCTTTAATACAATATCGTAACTCTTCATCTACATCCCCCCCAGATACCATAGAGAGAGGATGCTTGAATGAAAAAGAATTTCAGTCCTGGTGTACAAGGTTGACCCTGGACAAAGCCAAACTAAAGCAGCAGCGCACAGTTTTCCCAGGACTGGCACAGGTTTTTCCCCCCCAGGTCCCTACAAAGGGGAGAAAATAGGCAAAAGAGCAGAGGGGAGGGAAGGAAAACTTAAAAGCTTCAGACTGTAAGGGGAACAGATATATACATTTATTTACAGAGGAGGAAAAGAGAACTTAACACTATATGCACACAACAAGAAAACAGATAAATACACAAGTACAGGAGACGAGAGGTAGCTCAAACAGTACTGTGTATGTACTATATATACACATCCAAGGAAGACAGATAAGGCACAATATTACCCCAATACAGAAGGGTTCAGCCCTGAGCTGTGATCCTTCTCCCACACCACCAGAAGAGAGACCAACTGGAAGAGCGACTGACCCAAACTCCCTCCTTCTCTTTATATCCCAGGTGACGTGATATAGTAGGGAATACCTCTTATTGGTCAATGTATGTCCCCTGACTTGTTTCCCAGGAAGGTCTGAAAAACAACAAACCCAACCAAGGCCTAAAATTTAAACTACCACACCTGGAAAATGAAATGTAATGCAAACTTTAGAACTTTAATGCTTATTATACCATGGGAAGATTTCCAAGCTAAAGTAGTTGAAGGATTGGATGTCCAGTTCTAAGGAAAGGAGTGATGTGATGTAATTTAGAAATTATGTAGAAAAGAAATTGAAAAGAAATTGAAATAATAAATGGACATAATGATATTTGCAGTGTGGTCTGAAATAGCCACTAATGATGTGAATAATTCTGCAGCTAAGTCTTTTCGACAAGAGCAGTGTGAAGCAAGGAATGGCTATCAGTCTGACTCAAAGGGTGTCAAGACGTTTGTGGAATGGGTCCCCAAGTATGCTGGAGTACTTCCCGGAGATGTCTGCAAACTCACCTGCCGAGCCAAAGGAACTGGTTATTATGTGGTGTTTTCTCAGAAGGTAATGGCAGCTCTAGTCATGTTTCATGCTCCAGTGTAGAAGTGTCCTGTATCTTAGAAACCTTTCCCTCCAACCAGGGAAAAGAAGTTAATCCTGTAATTCAAATATTTCACTGTGTGATTAGATTTAATGGTTTGGTCCACAGGTTATGCATGAGGACCAGAACTAGCCTCTAAAATAAGTTTTTCCACATCTCAGTATGTGAATTCATGAACTATATGGGCTTTTAGTGCTCACTGCACTAGTTTGTTCTCAGTAGTGGAGTAAGGTTTTTCCGCCTGGAGTTTTCCATTAATCTGGAATTTTCTGGAGAAGAAATAGTACTATGAGGATAAGGGTAATATTAGCCCTGAATTATGTTTAGGGAGTTCAGAGTAACTCTTAGAGAGATGATTAATATAGGATAATTAGCCAAGTAGTATAGATGTGACTTGTGGTCTGTTTGGTCTATCAGATGCAATTAAAACTGAAAGTTACCTGTCATTGCTTTCAGCCCTTTGCTAAATTGCTTTTGTGCTGGGAATTTTAGAGAAACTCAGCCTGGTCTATTCTGATTAGGTGACATAAGTAACTGTGTTCTGCCAGTCCGATCCAAAAAAGGGAATCTTTTCTGTGACAGTTTTTACTGATGCTCATTTGATTGCCCAGGTAACTGATGGTACTGAATGTCGACCGTACAGTAACTCAGTCTGTGTCCGAGGAAAATGCATCCGGACTGGTTGCGACGGCATCATTGGTTCAAAGCTCCAGTACGACAAATGTGGCCTGTGTGGAGGAGACAACTCCAGCTGCACAAAAGTCATGGGCACCTTTACCAAAAAGAGGTATTGATCTCAAGTATTGGTAAATGTATCTTTTTTGTGCAAATAGTACCTCTGCTATGTGCTGCTTTCTTTCTGTGTACAATTTGCTTTCATATGAAGATTGAGTACTTTATTGCACTTTCCAGATGTATATGGCTGGCCCTTAGCATTACCTTGAAACTGGCAAATCATCAGCTAGCAAAACACTGTACTGAGTTCATTTCTGACACAAAGTGCCAGTGATGCAGATGAGCATCCCATTAATGCGAAGCCTGCCTAGAATAAGGCATAGCAGCTTGTGCTACTTGCTAATCTTGCTGTGTCAGGTGGATTGTGGTTTCTGCAGGAGAGAAAAAAAGGAAAAGAGGAATGAATCAGAAAGTTGTTTGGATCAGAATTATCTCCATATGTGTGAAATTTTGCATTTCTCAGATGCTTTTGCATTAGCATGTAACACCCTGAGAATGTTTTTTCACATCATCTATTTTGAATGACAGTGAGGGCATCCCACCTGATTTTGTGACACACATTCCATGTATAAGTAATGGAGAGAAGCAGACAGCTATAAACATCTTCCTTAAGTGCTGAGAGGGATTATACCCTAAAATTACCTTTTCACACTGCTGAGTATGTGTGGAGTTGAGATAACTAGATGAGATATCAGAAGTAAACATTGGCTTAAGCGTGACTATAACCCTTCCTGTCCATTGGCATAATCTCAATCTCCAGATGGACTTTTTTTAAGTCAAAATATTTATAGCAGTTATCCATTTTTTCTGGTGGAGTTCACCTTTCTATTGTAATAAAACTTAGTAAGTTAAGTAAAATAAAAGGAACCGCCCCCATGGTTTTCCTTCATCATGTTGAGGGGACAGTGGGCTTTGTACTGAGACACCAATGTCAAGTAAGTCTCATTTCTGTCTGGACTCATTTTCCTCCATCTTCAATTCTTAAGGTTCATAGAAAAATGAGGATTTTTAATTATCATTCATATAGATTTTGGGGTCTCAGAGGACTGCTGTAGTGATCTACACGTAGGAACTTTTATTTGACAAATTCTATTCAGAATCAGTGACTGCATTAGTGTAACATATAAACGTATATAAACTTGATTTTGTTTTATATCTTCCGAATTACTACATAGCATATTGAAAGCTACCAGAAGTTGAAAAATGACTCCTGAGATGATCTTTTATTTCTATGCATTTTAACATAC
Source organism: Grallaria varia (assembly GCA_013396735.1). Classification (NCBI taxonomy): domain Eukaryota; kingdom Metazoa; phylum Chordata; class Aves; order Passeriformes; family Formicariidae; genus Grallaria; species Grallaria varia. The sequence continues at coordinate 66,905 of VWZG01010838.1, forward strand.
TGATTAATAACAGTCAAAATGGCTTTGAGAGTGAATTTGTCCTAAAAATAAACATAACTAATCTTCCTGGCTAAACCAATGATTGCTCACTTAACGATGCTAAAACACCTCTGCCAAAAAGAATGGCTTTCCATCCAAATTAGCAATTATATAAATCAAATCTTTTCCAATTTGTAAATACTGAAATGCCTGGGATGTCTAAATGAAGACAGTGGGGGATATACTTCATGTGATTCAGTAATAATCCTTATGATGGAATCCAAGCTCCAGCAAAAGTGTTAAAGGGACTCCACAAATGTCAGTGAGGCCAGATTTGTAGAACAGATACACGTGGAAATGGAGAGACTTTTTATAATTATTCCTGTGAAGCTACCATCTTACTCCTCAAATCACACCTCTAAGTGACATGAGACTGGCCAGAGGGCAAAATATAAATTCAGCCTCGATGCATTTAAAGTGTGGCCCCATTTAGAAAGCAATAGTCAGCCAGTCACAAGTATGTTGTAACTGGATTTTGATTAAATTTTGGACTGACAAGGATTTATTTTTACTTGAAATGTTGTTTGAGATGATTCTTTTATGCAAGCAATTGACTTTAAAATAACTCCCTCATAAAACCAGTGAAATCTTAATTGTCTGCAAACAGTATTTACAGTCATGCATGAAAAGACAGTGGCTGTAGTAAAATTGTCTTTTCTCCACTGAAAATGGCAGCTCATGTGTTACTGTCCATTATAAACCAAACTGTACATTAAATGTACAGGGAAACTTAAAAGTCCAAGGAGAAACTAGTATTTCCCATTGCAGACAATTGCCATACAATATTTGTTTGTATTTTTTCTTCTTGCAAAGCACGCAAAACATAATCTTCTGGGAAACTTGCTTCCTAAGAACTTTTTTTAAAAAAGCTCTATAGTGAAATTGTCAGAAGTTGGGAAAGAGAAGAATTGATCCTGCCCATACTTCTTGTGCACATGGACTGTTAACAGTTCTTTGTGCAGACAACTTGAATTCTCCAGTAATGCTTTCAGTTTTTGAACAAACTATTTTGTAACTTTAACTACATGTTTTTACAGACTTATTCTGGCACTCTTATGTAAAAATATTTGTGCAATGCTGTAGAGCAGAGTCCCCAGACTGGGTTTTGCACCATATTCCTTCAGCTTTATGGAGGTGCTAAATTGGTAGAGTTCTAGTCATTGTCCCATAACTGCTGGAAATACCAGGGAAATAGCACAAGCATTTCTTTTGTAGAATGTGAAATCTCTACTTGTACAGCCAAAAATTCTCAAAATTAGCAGTCTGTTCTTTAAACAATCCCAAAGGACACCCCTTCACTTTAATGTATTTTCTCATTAAACCTTTCAGATATAGGATACTTGCAGGATGGTTTTGTCATGGATTTAGAAAAGAAAATGCACGTCTCCAAAGTCCAGCTGGTAGCTTATAGCTGTGTATAGTCTTTAGGGGTTTTTTCTATGTATCAGTAAAGTTAAAATAACATACTTGAGATGGTGATAAGTTCCAGCACACTTGCAGGTTTTGAATGCTGTCCCTTTTGGTAAAAGATTTCGATATCTTTTTCTAAATATGAGTTAAGATATTACATAAGTAGCAACAGAGAGAACTTTGTGATGATACAAATGAACCATTTGGGTGCCCCTCTTTTTAGACACTTGAAAATTAATCTTTGGGTTTATGAATTTCAAAGCAAATGAATTTTTTTTCTTAGTGATCAAGATTATTTTTAAATGTTCCCAAGGTACCCTTACCCAGATGTTTTTCTGCTCATGGTTTCCTTAGTCAAAGACAGCAAGAAACAGCTGTAACCAATGCATATCTCATTATCTTTTCTTTGGCAGTCAATGCGTGCATCATATTTCAAATCTCCCACCCTTTGGTGAAATATATAAGCTATCTGTTATTTTTTATTCCTCTTCTATCTGACTTACATAAAATTGTTACTAAAGCTAAAGATTAAGCAATATAAAAGAAGTGCAATAGAAATTTCTTCAAGAACATGAAGAACAACGCAGTAGACCAACCGTAGAACCTGGTCAAATTAATCTTAGATGAGCCTCAATCCAGATGGACAGGGCCTGAACTGAAACAAAGCAAGATGTGTCATACCGGTGACTTTGTGAGGCATTGTAGCAAGACTTTATTTTCATGCTAGCTACTGAATAGTTTTCTTTTTCTCCCTTCGTTCAGCAAGGGCTACACAGATGTAGTGAAAATTCCCGAAGGGGCGACCCACATCAAAGTTCGGCAGTTCAAGACTAAGGACCAGAGCAGGTTCACTGCCTACCTGGCCCTGAAGAAGAAAAATGGTGAGTATCTTGTCAATGGAAAATACATGATCTCTACTTCAGAAACAATCATCGACATCAATGGGACTGTCATGAACTACAGCGGCTGGAGCCATAAAGACGATTTTTTGCACGCAATGGGACACTCTGCCACAAAAGAGATTCTTATCGTGCAGATACTCGCAACCGATCCAACTCAGCCAGTGGATGTCCGCTACAGTTTCTTTGTGCCAAAGAAACAAGGGCAAATGACTAACTCTGTCACCAGCAAAGTGACTCCACAGCTAACCCAACCCCGCTGGGTTACGGGGCCGTGGCTCTCTTGTTCTCGAACGTGTGACACAGGATGGCACACCAGGACTGTCCAGTGCAAAGATGGGCATGGAAAACTAGCTAAGGGCTGTCTTCTCTCTCAGAGGCCATCAGCATTTAAACAGTGTTTGTTGAAAAAGTGTTAACCTGTGGTTGTGATCTTCTTTAAAAGAGGTTTGATTAAGCCATTGTTGACATACTGGTATTAAGTCTGCCCAGACAGAGAGAAGCAAAGGCTTCAATGTACTTACATACAGTCTCAAATTATGGGCAGAATCTGCCTATTTGGACCAAATGAAGATGTGCACTGCTTTAAGCAATAGTAGGGTGATCTTAATATGTCAAAAAAATAGGCATTTAAGTTGTTACAAGCCCTCTTTGTCTGCAAAAATGTAAAATTAATAATGCAAAAGAAGAAAAACTAGTGAATGGAGGAGCCTGGGATATTTGAAGGTTACAGAATCATCTCCCCTTTTTCACCTACCTCTAATACAGTATGTCCTTAGAAAACATCACATGTACACATGACCCCACAGTAGTTTATTTTATACTGTTTTGTAAATATCTTTCATTCGGTATGTCACTTTATATCACTTGGTTCTATTAAAAATCAAAAGACAAACTACATAAGCAAAGTGATTGACCAAAGTATATCTGCAGCCCTTGTGGACTTGGTCCATTCTTCAGAAAGGGCTACAGGTGTTTTACTGGAAAATGAAGAGCGTGCTGCTGGTTTTAAAAAGTAATACCTTTTGGTTTTCATGCTAGGAATTTCCTGACAGTATATCATTATGCTATGACAAATAATGTGTTTCCACCAAGACATTCTCAGGAGCATTGCAGCAGCTTGCAGACCAGGGAACCCCACAAGTACATTGTTCAAATACTAGTACCATCAGCAACTCCTCACTATGTGTGTGTCACGGATGCACAGAAGGAGGATTTGGCTCCTAGGAGGAATTTGTGTACACTGTGCTTGTAAACCTTTCACTAGTTCCAGCTGTGCCACAGCTTAGGGTCCTTGTTGTCAATGAACAATAGCTGCTAGTTGCTTCTTTCCATGAAACAAAGGCATACTGTATTTTGTAGAAACTAGTTAGAGAACCAAAAATTACAGGTAACATAATCAACTGTCTTCAAACTCAGATATTCTGAGGCTGTGTTCAACTGCTTTTTCTGTTATTTTTTCTATGGCTTCCACCTTGAATCTAACAATGTGTAATGTACCTACATCTTTTCAGGAGTCTATAAAGGTTAAAGAAACACAGCAAGCAGTTAATATTTTATCACTGTTTTGTCCATCATGTCTAACTCTGGTATTCATCATACCAGCAAAAGTTTGTAACTATTTGTCTTTTTTGATTGTTTGTGTGTGTTGGGGGCTTTTAAAGCTATAGAAGGCATTCATGTTTTGTATATCTACCACATTTGGGAAGAAGAGGGGTCACTAGGAAGTAAAACCACATCAGGATGTGGAGGACTTGTCCAATATCAATAAGACTGTTTCCACAGTACAGGCAGTAGCTCGTAATAGTTTTCATTGGCAGCAATTCCTGAATCCCTTTATTGTCTGGTAGAAGTTCTGTGACTAAGGATGGGCATTTCACCTTATGCAGGTGGAAGCCCGATAGCAATCCTGTTAAAACTGCTTCCTTTTATATCAGCCGGCTTTAAATTAAGCCCTAAGATAACAGGTACCAAAAGAAATGGTTAAAAAAACACTGATGAAAGTAGAATCCCATCTGTCTTTTATTCCGTCGTTCATTCGCACAGGAGAGTACAAGACTGCAAGGAGGATTTTCAGACAAGCCTCACAGCTGTAAGTCAGTGGTACTCGAGCACTGAAATACCTCAGGCTCTTCTGAAAATCCCAAGCATGAAATCAGGAGGGAAAACTTGTTGGAGCGTGTAGCAAGAAGGGCAGGTCTGACTCCAGGCTGACACAAACATGTTTTTGGAACTGTGGCATGTTTGTATGAACTCCTAGAAATCATGTGATGATTTCAAAACAGCATAGAGTTGCTACATCTACAGCTGTGAAACCTATTTTTGTATCTTGTTTTAAATGAACAGTAACAGAGGCAGGACATCCTCCTCTGTTAAATGGTTTACCAACAAATGTTACTAATCATCTTCAGCTTTCAAAAATGGTGTGGCCTTCTGTTCAGGAGTAGTCTCTATGCAAAATTGTGTATCTTGAGGAAAACTCCTCATTTAATCTCAGTCTTACCTTAAGAACTGAGAGGCTCTGAATATTTGCAGAGTGCTTGAAAGTAAAGATTTATGCCTTCTCAATCTGTTAAAATAAAACCACTTTGGAATGCCTTATTTTCCTTTTAAATAATTAAATGCTTATACTTATCGATATATTACACATGTTCTAGAACCTCACCAAAAAGTCCATAACAAATAGAAACCATCATGAGAGGAAAAATTGGGAGATTTAATGTGTCTCAGTATAGAGTTAACATTAGTCTCAGCATACAGCTGCTGCATTATGTGGTATTTTGTTTTCCTGTGTTTTTTCATAATAGAGACAGAATGTACAAGTATATGTGTTTTTGTCATTGTAATAATTTATTATATATTCAAAAGGATGAGTAAAGCTTTTGGATGCTGTTTAGGCTCCAGAAGAGTAATACCATACATGGGTATAAATTTAAAGCTTCCTTAGATCAAAAGTATCTTTTCCACTGAAAGAGTAGTTTATTTATATAAATATAAATAAGTATGAGAACAAACCACTACAGTGACATTACCCTTTTCACCAGTGTAGCAATGAAGCAAATTATTATAAGCAAAGAGAAGTTGCCTTTCTATGGTGAGAAGGCAAAGGGACAGACCAAGGCAGGACTCTAAAAGTGTAAGATAAACTAGGTCAGCCTGCTGTAGTTAACACTTCCTTTTACAGGTGTTCTTGGTAGTCAAATTCCAATTCCAAACCTTCCTTCTGTCAGTCATGGCTATCTCATGTAACTGATGAATGAAAAATGGGTGCAAGGTATCTGACTTTGTCATGTCCATGTCTGTTCTCACTCTGTTGCATCATTGTTTACATTGCTACCCAGTGTTGCCAAGCTGGATCCATAAAACCTAGGGGATACGAACCCAGAGTTTTGCTCTTGGTGTAGTAAGGAACAATCCTCAGTGTTAAATTCACACTGACTTTGGGAAACACGTTCAGTGCCCTCAGGTGAATTTGGACCTCTAAGCATTGGTGGGCTTTATAGCATCTGCTTCTCAAATAAGAGATTCTCATTAGGAAAAAGTCTGTCAACTTCAAGACATTGAATTTAGCTGCCCTCCTGTGGAAACAGTTTTATCACAAGAGGGAGAGGAAATAATCTTGTGGACTAATAACTGTTTAAAAAAAAAAGGCAACACAGCACTGAAAAAATAAAATAATTTATTGTTTTTACAACTGGTATGTGAATGGATGTAATGAATTTATTTATTCTTATTTAACAAGATACCAATTGTGCAAATTCTATATTTAAAATGTTTTGCTATCATCTCTGTCTCTCTTTCTCACTCTCTTTTAATTTATGCTTCAGGTTTCTCTTGAAAGTACGCCTTGTGAGTTTACATAATATATGGCACTGGTTCTGTTTTGTATGATTTTATTTAGAAAACTTTATGCATGAAACAGGAGTATATGTGTATACATGTGTGCACACTGTGTGTAGATGTATATTCTTTTTCTGCTACCATAATTTTCTTTGATTAAGTTCTAGATTTGTAATTTTGTGACACCTCTTGTACAAAGCTCCTTGTTACACTTCCCTTCAGAAATCTCTCAACTAGAGAGTCACAAAGATCTGTGGACCACAAAAAAAAACCCCATAGTGGCTCCTGAAGAAGTCAGACAACAGATTTGCTTCACTTAGATGTGTGCAATTCATGCTGCACATCTCAGACTGATCACCAAAGCCGGTGCTTTAATTGTAGCAGGCACAGACTTGTAGTAACTGGGAGTCCTCCATATGTGAATGAAGTTCCTCTGAGTTGCCCAGGTGGCAAGTGAGTCTTCTCTCATGCAGCTTCTTATGTTAAAGTGAAAATGTTAAAGAGAAACTCTTGGGTGCCTCTTTAAAAAATAGCTTCAACAACATATGATTTGGTTTATGAAGACTGAACCATCAAAAAAGCTACTTTTCAGTGTTTTCACTGTTTATATACATATATAAATACGTATATATGGCTATAGAACCTCAAAAGCCTGGTTTGGGAGGTTTTGCAATGTTTTACTTCATTGTATTCTAGCTCTTTGCACCACATCAGGAAAAGTTAGATGCAAAAAAGCCAGTAAACATGTTTCCATGAAAATAACACTGCTTCCACTTTTCATCCAGTTCAACTACTGCAGAACTCAAGGGAACTAGTATTGGGTCCTGTGTAAGGGGAAAAATGTGATACGGACAAACCTACAGCTTTTCTGCAGTTTATTTAACAATACAGATTACTGATGTAGCCACTTCACGGTAAGGGCAGTAACAAAGACTGCACACAAACAATTTCAAGCTGTTGAAAGTCCCCTTGCTTACCAGTGGTGTAATGCTGCCCACATTCACCCAAGTTAAATTCCAGCTCAGGCTCTCTGTGCAATCCCTGCTGCCACCTAGGCACTACTGAAGAGCCAGCCATGAGGCTTTAGGTGAATTAGTGATGGCCAGTGGGTGATGCTGCCTCCCTCAAAACCCAATCCAAAATGCCAGGGAATGACTACAAGCTGGGACCTTGATGATCTTCAGGGAAGGCTTTAAATAGGATTTGTAAGGATGGATCATTAATAATTGTGGGCGTTCAGCAATATGTTTAGGTGAATGTTTCTCCTCATGCTAATGAATGCCATGCTGTTCTTTGTCACTGAAGAAGCTGGAGCCTATGTCAAGAGGCAAAATTAGATTCTCTGAGCATGGGCTGCAATTTTCAGGGGAAAAAAAAAAAAGTTGCTTGGTTTTGTAGGGGGTTGTTCCTTTTTTTAATGAAGTGATTCATTTTCATGCTGCCAGACTGCATCATTGCATTCCCACTTGTCATTTGCAACATTTTTGAGAGGTGTTTTTCCATGGGTACACTAATACTAACTTGTATGGTAAAGCTTCTTGATTTAAATAACATTGCAAATGGAGATATTTCTGGTTTATTAGATGTACCAGTAATGACTCTTAATGTAAGAGAGATCAGGTCGTCAGTTGGCACCCCAAAAGGTAGTTTTGGGCCTTAGAAGATTTTACCACAAGTGCAAGTTTTTAATGATAGAGTGTAACATTTGAAATGCTCAGACTCAGGTGAGTGGTGGAGGAGCTTCTCTCCAGACACACCAGACCAAGCACCCCAGTACTATCCCACTGCTCTGCACACTGCAGAATTACAAGTTGCAAACAAAACCCACAACATCATTTGCCCTGGAAGTTATCTCTGGGGTTTCATGGTCACTGTAAGGACAGAAAATCATCTCCACACAAATCAGCCTGGCTTAGTACATGTTGAAACACATGCATGGGCACATGTAGAGCTTCCCTGTGCCTAAATGCAAGTGCATATTTTTTCTAGGTGTATGCTTGTGTATATATAAACATGTACATGTACATACATACACAAGCAAGTATTTGGGTCTCCATTACTCCCACTCACAGAGGAAAAAAGTTACACTGGGTTTATTTATACTTATGTAAACGGAGAGTAACTTCATTACATCATTTGACTTTGCAGGAGGTGCTTCTGTAAGTGTCACTGCAAGTGACAGCATAATTTTTGTTTTAATTTATAGTAACTGGTTTGCTAAGTTTATCATATGAACTGTGAAATCTTGAAATAGTTTATCATATGAAACAGTGACAGTCAAGCATAAATGCATTGATAAAATCCCATCAGATACAGGAAATAATACACTGAATTCAAGCTGGTGTATACTCAGTATATTCAGTGTATACTCCTGTATAGCAATAAACACTTTTAACTTCTCTAGCCAGGTCATCTGCCCAGCATCAAATAGATAAAATAAATGAGATATTTATCTAAGGGGTATGTTTGGTTTTCGTTAGTTTACTTCATGTGCCTGTGGTGTCAGCGTATTCTGGGAAGTATCACTGTGCATTACAGATAACTTGGCTGAAATACTAGTACCCTTTGAAAAGCCAAGATGTGTCACATATCTTTTTTTTATCCTAGTATGTGTCTAACCAAGGAGAATTAACATTTTTAGAGCACTACTATGTCAGCAGTTTACATCCTAAAAATGTGTTATGCAAAAATATAGATTCATTTGAACTGAATTGTACAAGGTCTACACTGTACTATGACACACTGAAGGCCAATATTTTGTTTTGTGAACTATTACATGTGTGTAATTTACCAGTTGCAATCTTGAAACATTTGATTCTGTGGTTTCAGTAAAAGTAATAAATATAAATTGTATCATAGGTCCAAAATACTTGTTTATATGGTGTATTTGGGGCCACCGTTTGCTGTTTGAGCCCCACTACAGGCAGAGGAGCATAAAGAGCTTGAGCTGATCCTACATTAAAGCATAAATATCCTTTCTATATGTAAACACTGCACTTCAGTTGTGGTGGAGTGGAGTTCCAGCAAAGTGTTTTGGGGAGTCAAGAAACATAACAGGAAAGTGCAGAAGGTGGTATTCAGTGCCCTTCCAGAGTCTCAGACAAAGATTCCTATTACAAAGATGTACTATTCTAATAGAACCATATTATTATGCCTCATAGTTCCTTCTTCATTCTGATTTCTTGCTTATCCTTTCACAGTCTACAACACTAAGTTGGAGTTTTTCTTATTCCCAAAAATTATGCTTTCCAAAGAGGTGTTCTTCCCAAAAGTAAAAGCAAACATATCCTGTCTAAATCTTAATCCATCTGTATGTCTAATCTATTGATTGGTGGTGTTTTTATGAATTTTGAATTTTGCCTTTTATTAATTTAGAGGTTTTGCTTTATTTTGTTTTACAAATTGTGAATGGAATAAGTTCTTATTTACAGAAACAGTTTATACCTGCCTAGGAATAGCTTTTCTTCCTAGGCTGTTCAGACAATGGCAGTGAAGCTTTACAGAGCTGTCAACACCTATAGAGGAGCCCAAGGTCTTCAGAAAAAATTGGCTAATAAATCTGCTTGAACCACATTACAAGACAGCTGTCCTGCTATTGCTTGGTACAGTATATGCACAATATTTAATATTTTTAATATTACTACTGCATATATATAAAGATACATATACATACATATATAAACGTTTTAGAAAATCTTGCTTGTACATTTGCATGGATGGTTATAAGGCTGGTCCACCAGAAAACCTACAACAGTCACCACAAGTGAAGGGTGCAGTGAAAACCCTGTGCTAGAAGGCAGTTTTGGCATTTACCCTGCCTAAATGTTTTAGAGAGATGGGTCATCTGCTACAGTCATCAGTAAAAGTTGGCTAACAGGTTTTCACCCCTCCCTTATCTTTCCTCAGCCAGTGCAAAACCTCATCCAACTCCTTGTCTCCTCCTTCCCACCTGTAGGTAGAAATACCAGTCATGCAAACAAAGCCACAGCTTTGTCCTCTACTTTCTTTTTTTCTCCTAGAGTTACCACCTCGGAGATGCATCAGCACCTCCTCCGTATCTCTGTCTGCATGGCAAGATGCAATGTCACCAAGTGATTATGGCAGGTTCTGTCTCCTCAAAATTCTATTTTTATTTCCCATTTTAGAGTTTGCAGTAGTTCAGATAAAGCCATTACTGGGGACGGAAATCCATTCATATACAAATCAAATAGAGCAGACACAGCAGTATAGACTTTCTCAAATGTCCAGCGCTGCCATAATCCCATTACTCTGCTGGGACTGTTCTGTATCAGGAAGATGAACTCATTCTCTCTTAATGTATTTTCCATCTCTTCATAATGTGACATTTCACCTCTTCAGAAACTATCCACAATTATATGTGAGGAAGGAGACTTCTATTCCCAAGATTCTGAACTTGTAGACCCAAATCTCATTTTCAGGTGGGGATGCAAGATGAATTTGATCCAGTTCCAGTTTTCTAGCCATACTGATTTTTTTTTTTTTTTTAAGAAAAAAAAAAGGTTAGGAAACCTCAAAATACATCCAGTAATCAAGCTAGAAAATGTACAAGTATTTCCACATTGCTTGCACTGTTCCTGTCACTCTCCTTATGCCATGCTCTGCAAAGTTTAAGGTAATAAATTCATCATACTTAGACCACTCAGCATTCTAAGCTGACCCAAGGATAGGGTTGAACAGTAAATGTGTGGGGAAAATAATCTAACAAAAGCCAAGGAAAAATTATTACTTCCCATGCTTGGACGGACAAGGCAGAAATCTCTTTTCTTTCCCTTGATCATTCTGGGGAAAAACATACATGTAAGTGAAAGGACCCAGACATTTTCTTAAGCAGCTGCTCAAGAAAGCTTTGTTGTAGCAATCATGTGCAACCTAAGGATTTTGGCCATTGTAAATGTAGTATGACTGCTCTAAGTGTTGCTTAACAAATACCGTAAGACAGGAAAGTCAGATGAAATTCTGGAGATCGCATGTGCATGTAGGTATGGGAGAGAGAGAGGGATGTCTCAGAAGGTAGTTCTGTAATCTGTAATCTTTATTAGCTTCAAGGCATTTTGGCAAAGGAAGCTCTTAAGCATTTATTTATGCCTACCGGTAATTTTGTTCAGTGGTGTGTCTTTGTTTTATTTTTTCCATCTATTCCACTGCCTCAGTAAAACTCAAAGGACCCAAATCTGTAGAATTAAGCCAGGCTCTCCTGCATGTCCCTGACTACAGAAGTATCAGTTCTGCCAAGCAGTCTCCTGTGAGCAGCTGCACTTCCCAGTAAGTCACGACAGCTGCCACTTGGGCTCTAAAGGAAGTGGGTCTCCTGCCCTTGCAGCTGCCAGGAGTGGAGGACAGGGCAGAGGGGTGAACCCCACAGTGCACATCAGAGCCCTGCTGGCATCGACTCTCTCACTGTCTCACTGTGTGAAACCAGCTGAACTTTGGGATCCTGCACAAGTGCAAGGACATCTCTGGCTCATCTGGGCACTTCGCAGAGGTGTCCATCAGAAATCGATCCTTTTTATAGCACGAGCTCTGCTTCTCTCCTTTCTTACCCTTTCCACATTCACAGTGTTATTTTGAGAGTGCAGTCAAAATCAGTTTTACATTCTTTGCTCTGGAGGACTGAGGCCCTTGCTCCTTTCAAGCTTTAGGCTGCTGTGGGAACAGCTGCTGTGCCCGTGCCCTCTGCTGATGAGAGCCGGGTGTTCCCATGCCCATGGATAATTCTGCTTACCTGCTATAATGATTGAAGCCTATATGCCCTGGTGAGGTTTACAGATGTAAATTCTGCTCTAGCCATGCCAGTAATCACCTAAGGGCCGTATACATGCGTTAGCACACATAAACTGTACATTCTTGAAACAAGTGTGCAAATTGCCCTCTACTGGCACTGCAGCAGAGAGGCCCATTGGAAAACAACCCTGTGCAGCTATAAAGCCATGGAGGCACCACAGAGAAACATCTGCCTGGTAAGCAGGCAGGCACCGGCACAATGAACAACACTACAGTCCCGTCGTGCCTGAGAGCATCAGGTAACTCACATCTTGAAATAGTTGAGAGCTGGCAGCAGGCCACCCAGGCAATTGCTTAGATGGCAGCTACCCAATGGGTTGGCAAACTAAAGCTTAGTTACCTAGTAAAGGTGGTCTGTAACTAAAGAGTAAAGAAAATTATACTGGAAATGTTCAGAGCACTTTAAAGTGGTCAATTTAAAACAGGGGCCCTGCCCACTGGAAGTGGTCCTTTGCCGAAGGCCTCACTACGCTAGGGCTGGTTTGTCCAGAAAAAACAGTGTTAGATGCATTCTGTGTGGGCTGGGAGGAATGTTTTCTCACTGATATTTATGTGGCATGCTAATATCTGACAGCCATCCAGAGGGGCTTGGGCCAATATTTCATTTTAAATACACGCTGCACACAGCTGAATAAAAGCACATGAAATGGCATTGCTTCTGAGGGATAAACCGAATGGCAGACTCCATATGGTAAACCAGCGGCTACGGAGATATAGGTTGTTTCAACAGGAATTTGAGCTATGAAAGGATTTAAGGGGAAATTACCAACCAGTCTGGCATTCAAATGCCAAAATACACAGTCAGATTCTTGGCTGTACAGGCACACTGTAATGCTCTTCAGCTTCACTTCAAAGGGAGAAGGGAAGTGGCAGGACTCCTCTGTGGAAACCTCAGCCTCTCGGTGCATGCAGGAAATCACCATCACAGCTCTGCCCATTCATCAGGATAAAATGTAATGGTGAAGAATTACATATGAAGAACTTTTCCTTCAGAGGAGAGGAGGAAGAACCAAGGATGTTTTGTTTCTCTCTCCATCAGCATGTTTATTGTTTTGGGACAAGTCTGTTGTATATTTTTGGCTGGTTTTTTCCCCAAAAATAGTTTCTCAGGGCCATGCAGAGCCAGAGCCAGAACCTAAGGCAAGTTGTGATGTTACTGTGGAGCAGCTTTGCCTCCAAGAGGTCTTTGCCTGCCTCAGCCCATGAAGGCCTTTCCAGTAAGGCTCCAGTTTTGGGGTCCTCTTCCTCAGGCCCTGCATCTTCTACCCCAGGAGCCATTTCCTTTGGCTGCATTCATAACGTATATTCAATTCATCACCTGGTTTGTTTTCAGAGCTAGTCAGGTTTCTAGAAATATGTAAAAAAGGATGTTAAATACCTAGTAGACTAGAAAAAAACCCACATTTGCAAAAAAAAAAATAAAAAAATTAAGAGATGAAGTTACTTCTCATTTACAACTACAAAAGAAAAAAAGAGAGGGGGAAATTCCAAGAAGGAACAGTATCTATCAACAGTATCTTCTCTTTTGAATTTGGATCTAAGCCACAACCAGGCAGCGTCCAAAAACTTTGGGAAACTCGAGGAGCTGATTCAGATTTCATAGAACTCAATATTTTGGGGTAAGCTTTAAAATATAAAGCAGAGCAGCTAAAATAAAGAATGGAGCAGTGATAGAAGAAAAAATGGTTTACTTTTCAATTAGATACAGCAAGGAATCAAGAAAGGAGCCTGAACAGTTTAGGATAATTTCATACAAGATTAAACTTATCAGATAAATATAAGGAACAAAAATTTTTGATTCCAAAAGGATAAATATGGATTTCCATTTGAAGCAGTAGCTGAAGACTTCATAGCCCAATTCTTCATGAGCATGTGCATATTGTTACTAAAAATCTGAAGACTGCAGCCCAGATGGGTTTATAATTTCAAGCCTTTTCAAAGCTTTGTTATTTATTTAATTATACAGTCCAGGAAGTTCCTACTCTTGCATGGAAGCAATTGTATCTGCAACATGCATTACAACCTGCAAAGGGGTGGGAGTGAATCAGTCATTCCTAATGTATTTCCTAATGTAACACTGGCTTTTAAAGCAAAGGGTTGGCAGGTAAAAGAAAGTTTCTTCTTTACACCTGCTCAGACCAGCAAGATGTACCATAAGAAGCACACCTCAGAGACATGGGATTTAGGCATAAACTTGATTAACAAGTACTCCAAAGACTCTTGGTGTCATCACATCGTCACACAAGAGAAAGGCATTGGCTGAACGACGTGGGAACGTGGCTGCACTTCTCCTGTGTGTGGGATCAGGACTGAGGATCCCAGCTGAAGGGGCACCATGACTGTGGTTTGCAAAGGCTCATTGAGGGACAATCTCATATGTGCTGACCCCAGAAATTTGTGAGAATGAAGGGATAACACCTGCCTGGGAGCCAGTCTTTAAGCAGGGGTATGAGGCCAATTCACTAATAAATAAATAGCTTGATCATTTGGGACATGCCTCAAAGCACTACAGAAAGTAGCTAGAGGACCACAAAACCTATATTGGTGTCTATATGGCAATAGACAGAGGTTATTTTAGCAGTGTGAAATGTTTTCTGATTCCAACAACACACAAAAAGTGCCAGGGTAATTTGCCAGTGGCAATAATGTGTAGTGTAATGTTGAGGATGAAAAACCTTCAGCTGGGTTTGACCCAGTATAAACCATGCAGTGTTAACCAACTATATCTGGGCTTTTTATCTGAATAGTATCTGTCACTTGAATAGAGATAAATATTAAATGATGTCTACACTTAAGACAGAGTCCTTGACTTAAAATGTAACTTTTATTTCTAAATCATTTCCGTGAATTTGTAAATCCCATCTTTAAAGCTTTTGAACAACATGTTATTTTTTTACTCTGTTATTTAACACCATAATGTGAATCCGGCCAAAACCTGAAATCCCACGCAAGGCAGATTATGTTCAGGTCTCTGGCTGTCTACATATTTTCCTTTCCTATGTACCTTACAAGCCAAAGCCTGAATATAGCCCTAAAAGCATATCCTCAGCATACACTCAGGAGACCACATTCAGTATCCTCCCACCCATCATATTGAACTGATTGATTCTACCAAGATTTTTAATAAAACCATAATTTCAATAATTTCTCTTTACTTAAAACCTTTTTTTTTTTTTTTTTTAATGGTATAGTAGTTATGGCAACTGCTTCCTGCCACCTCTGCTGCCAAAAGCCACAATCTATCCACGAAAAAGAGCTCCTCCATCCAAACACATTTTTCAGTGGACAGCAACATTCCCTGGCTGAAGCACACTCTCCCCTTCCCTTCTGGCAAACTGGAAGCCAAACAAAACCTGTAACAAATGTGAGTTAAGAGTGAGGAATTAAGTGAACTTCTTACAAATGACTTTGTATTTTTACACGTACATGCATTAGAAAAGAAATAGAAAAACCTCTCAGGGAGGATCAAGGGGGAGAAAAAGCCAGTCAACTCCAAGGGCTGTTCAATGAAAGAAAATGTTTTCCTTTCTTAGAACACACATTTGGAATTCAAACTCTTAAAAAGTCTTGGCATAATAGCAATTAAAAAATTGGTGAGTTATTTCCCCTTTTTCTTAGCTTTATTCTACCACAGAGGTCAGTGGCAGGATTTCTTAAGTCTGGTGTATTTCCTGCCTGATGATCAAAGTTTGCCTTATGAACTTGAAAATAAAATGTTCCTATTCTTTGCTAGTACCTTAACTCTCTTTCTATGAGTAGGTTTTTCTGGTCTCGACAGAAAATAATTCTTAAATGTCATGTTGGACAACTTGCTAAAGCTTTTAGAAAAGCTTTACAATTACTTTTATAGGCTGTATTAATAAATATTATTTTCCTGCCTAGGCATAATTCCAATGCAGAGTTATGTGGAGCTTGCCTTTCTTTCCCTTGCTTTATTGGCTGTGACCTTTTACCCACTCAGAAAATAATTAGTTTGTTTTCCAGCAGATAGTTGGATGATTTCATGCTCTCTATTATGAGAAAACATTGTAACAGAGCAATGTTTTGAGCAAACAGTTCAGTGTGCTGTTCCTTCAAGCCCCTGCGCAGCGAGTGAATATAAATTTACAAGAATGTCAAAAATTGAATGAATCAAGAATGAAAAACCAGTTATAAAGCAGGAATTCTCTAATATTGATAGAATTTGGAAATTGTATTAAAACGCAATGCAGCCATCATGATTCAAGTCACTTTGGGATTTTTGGCTGCATGTGAGAAGATAAGGCACAAGTTCCAGGTCTAATTAGGCATTGCACGCATTGTGGTCATTAATAATTTCCACCACAGTAGCTTCAGCCTACAAGACATTTTGCAAACAAATTGCAGAAACAGGGAGAAGACAGTGTAAGCACCCAAATACACATACAGTACACAAGCTTAAAACTGTTAAAAATAGAAGGGAAGGAAAATAACAGGCAGAGACATGGATCCAATCCAAATTTTAGGTCAATATTACAACAGTTTTGCTTCCAGGTTCAGTGACAGGACCACATTGCCCCATGCTCACTCATTGAAACCCTTTTTCCCCCCATGAAGTGCCTGCCTTACTGAGATTTTTGCCTTCAAAATGGTTCTCACTGCCTCTGTGCAAGTGATGTATTGTATAGCTGTGTTGGGCATCAGCTTCTTTTATCCATCAAGCGTAGCAATAGGACTTCAGACTTTAAGTCCCTAGCCACTGGGCAGCTTAATGGTAGGAGTCATCAAGGAGTCCCCGTAGACATGTCCTTAGCATGTGACTGAGTTGTGTGGAAATGGGGGTTACACAAACCCTCTACAGAGAGTCGTGGCAAAAAAAGAGGAAGGCTGTACACCTACAGGAATGTCTGCTCCCTGCTTTTGTTCCAGTTCCAAACCTTGAGCTACCATGCATTGCAGCAACAGAGGAATTAAAAGAAATGAGAAGAAAAGGCAAATATACATATAATGCCATGAAATAAATTGAAGTATGTATCTCCAAGGATTAACTGTCTAATTCATTGCTTGGATTTTCTCCCAAATAAATTATGCTGGGTTGATGCAGGACTAGCTTAACTAAAAGATAGTATTGCCATTCAAAGCCTAATCCTAACCAAATATCCCCAAGTTCCCCTTAACTGTGAAGCTGAGCTGCAAGATCTCAGAATATGCTCATGCTTACACAGGTCAAATGAAGTGGTGACAAACAGGCACCAGAAGATATCCTTACCCCTGTGTCCCAGCTGAAGCAACTGGAAGACATAAAAGTCATAATTATCCTGTTTTAAGTCACACAGTGAGCAGAACCACAGCCAGGAATGCACCATGGGCTTCTAGGCTCCAAAACAGTGATATAAAACAACTGTTCTTCTGTTACCAGGATTTTTTACAGCTGCTTTCAGCATCAGGTTTACGTTCTGGGTTTTTTTTCATTCCAGCCACCTTTTGCAGCTGCATCCACAGAAGCAGTTTCACACTGCAGACAAGAGCACTGGCCCTGCCTATAGCAACTCTTGAAGGACCTTTAATTAGTCAACCTAGGCACCTTTGCTAATTGAAAGAAAATCACAGAATCATTTAGGTTGGAAAAGACCTCCGAGATTGTCAAGTCCAACCTTTGACTGATCACCAACTTGTCAACGAAACAATAGCATTAATTACCACATCCAGTGAATTTCCGAACAATTCAAGGGATGGTGACTCCAACACCACACTGGGTAGCTTGTTCCAATGCCTGGCAACCCTTTCCATGAAGAAATTCTTCCTGATATTCAACCTGAACATCCCCTGGCACAGCTTGATGCTGTGTCCTCTTGGCCTGTCACTATTTGCCTGGAGAGAAGAGCCTGACCCACACCTGGCTCCAACCTCCTGTCAGGAAACTGTAGAGAGCAGTAAGGTCACTCCCAAGACTCCTTTTTTCCAGGTTGAGTCCCCAAGCTGATCCCCATCAGACTTGTGCTCCAGACCCTTCACCAGCTGTGTTGGCTTTCTCTGCACTCAATCTAGCCCCTCAATGTCTTTCCTGTAGTGAGAGGCCCAGAACTGGACACAGCACTCGAGGTGCAGCCTCACCAGTGCCGAATACAGGGGGACAATCACTGCCCTGGTCCTGGTGGCCACACTATTGCTGTTACAGGCCAGGTGCCATTGGCCTTTTTGGCCACCTGGGCACACACTGACTCATGTTTAGTCGCTGTTGACCATCACCTCCAGGCCCTTTTTCCTTCGGCAGCTTTTCAGCCACTCATCCCCAGACTCATAGCACTGCCTGTGGTTGTTGTGATCCAAGTGCAGGACCCGGCACTTGGCCTTGTTGAACCTCATACTGTTGACCCTGGCCCATCGGTCCCTCTGCAGAGCCTTCCTACCTTTCAGCAGACCAACACTCCTGCCCAACTTGCTGTCGTCTGCAAATTTACGGGGAGTACATTTGATCCACTCATCCAGATCATCAATAAAGATATTAAACAGTGCTGAAGATTTCAAACAGGACTGAAAAGTAGGCACCTAAAGGTATAAGGTTTGTGGCTTTTGCCATTGACCTTACAATAAGATAAACAGAACCCCACAGGCTCTTGTTTCTCCTCACTGGTCTATAATATTATATGTGAAGGATGCTTTCCCATTTGAACCACCCCTGGCCTCAAATTGCTCTACAGACTGCATTATGGTACAATGGTTGACTTCTACGTGAGCAGGTCTATAAAGACAAATACTGCTGTCATAAATTATTCCAGTGGCATGTTGTCTGCCAAGACTCTATTACACCGTTCCTCTTTTTAATTTTTTGAAGCGTAAATATATAAAACTGTTACAACTCTTTCATA
This sequence comes from Grallaria varia, assembly GCA_013396735.1. Lineage (NCBI taxonomy): Eukaryota > Metazoa > Chordata > Aves > Passeriformes > Formicariidae > Grallaria > Grallaria varia. The sequence goes on from VWZG01010838.1 coordinate 85,722, forward strand.
GGCTTTCAAGAATGGTAAAAAAAATATTTTGACACTGGGGAGGGGTTTTCTCACAGGGAATTTTGAATCTGCATCTGAACAGAGTTTATAGGTGCCTCTTGGATTCAACAGAGAGAGAATGAGCACTTCATACATGTGAATCTTTTCACCCTACAGGGGATGTCCATAACAGGTTAGATGGGTTGCACTTTATAAACATGTATTTCTTTCCTGTGACAAAGGGACACAGGGTTCAGATATATACAGCTACAGTCTGAAGCTGAGTGAGAGGAATCTCATTCCAGGTCTCAAAGGGCTGAAAGTGCTTGGGAGCAGTATCCTGTTTCCAAAGAGTTTTCAAGTAAAAACTGAGTTCCAAATGGCTATAATTCTTTCCAAAAATTGACTGGATGAAGGCAGGTTTGTTCTGCAGTACTTTTTTTCACTGAGCTACCATTGTGAGAACTAGCAATGTTGCAATTCAGACTCTTTCCCTCCCTATCATCCTGCCCCTTTATGGCCTCCAGCTCTTACTTCACTGCAAAGTTATCTTAAAGCTTATAAGAAACTATACCTCCTCTCCCCATATAAAATATCTCCAGTGAATGCAAATCCTCTCAAAATGTGAAGGTTGAAATGATTGTCAGAAGAATGCTTTTTTCACTTCCCACTGCCCAAAATATATTCTTGTGGAGTGACCTAATTTTTATTCTAAGACTTACTTAAAGATTTTTTTTTAATTAAAAATGCAGTTGTTTAAAATCAAATTACAAAGGCCTTGGAGAGATGCACAAGTATTTGCTTCACTTAGCCTTGATACACAATATTAAAATTGTATCTAACTACAGAGCTTTTAAAGTCAATTTTTGAATTATATATTAGTACTCGTTACTACAACTCAGTATTTCTACTACACATCAATACTGGTAAGCCTTTAGTTCCAACAAGCTGTGACTATGAGATCCAAAATGTAACCATGAAATACACAGAGGCTTTGAATGCTATGCATTGTGCAGAATCTCTCAGTGAGTAAATCTTGTTGCTGTGCTACAAGCACAAAGGGAGTCCAGCTTCTCACCCATTCGCTGTGTGAGTACTGCCACTATCTCTTCTTTTTTGGCTTCTTTACTCCATGGTGAATAAATATAATCAAGCCAGCTGCCACTTTCATGTCTGTGCACAGTTTTTCTGCAGGTGTCACTAAATGCTCTTGAATGTGCTCTAGCTCATTCCCTGAAGAAACCCCCAACACACAAGTTTCATTTTTTTTACTATAATAAAATAGTAGTTTTAATTTAACCACATTATAACCAAATCATTGTATGAGCTGACCTTTGATTCCCTTTTTTGACCTGACACAGTTGATTTAAAGGCCTTTAATTCAATGAGTGTACAGAGCAATGGAAAGCTCAACACTCCACATGAATCCATGCTGGCCGTGGCACTAAGAAAGGCAGAAGTCTAGACTCATGGAGAGGGCATGCTTTGGAGCAACTGGTGAGAGTTTCTGTGCCTGGTTCCTGAGAAGTTTCTTTTCATCCTACTACTTTAACTATGGGTTTACAGGCAACCACATTCAAAAGAGGAGCCTCATAACACAGGGGAACCAAACATTTGCAGAAGGCATTAGATCTCTCAACTCCTTTTGCCACTCAAATTATTTCTGCTCTAAGCAAAGGTGGTGTTCAGTGTTCTTTCATTTGTATTGCTTATTATTAACATGTATTTGATTCAAATAATGAAACTGAAGTAATTGTAAAAAATTACTCCTACAAGATGTGAGGATTCTTCATCCAGCACTTTATGTGAACACTCTCATCTTTAGGGTTTAGTATAAATTAGAGGCCATTACTGAGTTTTCAGAGGTTATAAATATAAAAGGGATTTCTTTTCTTCCTTCAACTATTATGTCATAAAATGGAAAGTAACTAGTAAAAACATATCTTGTTCTTCCCATTGAAGACAACTAAGCTAATTTAAAAATCAAAATAGTCAGCCCTACCTATTAAAAAAAGGCAGTGATAATTGGTCAGAGCTTCCCCTTGCTAACGCTTGTCATTCCATGTAACTCTGTGGACTTCGGTGGAATGACTCCACATTGCACCCACATAAATAAAAACACTTTTGGCCCAATAACCACAGATTTATAAAAGTCAGATTACAGCAATGGCATCAGTAGCTGCTAAAGAAACAAATATTTTAAGTGCAGTGCCCAAGTCCTGAGTAATTTTAACACATTTCCACCACTCACCAAATGTCACATTGTCATGTTTACAAAAATATGAATGCTTTCATGTGGGCCTAGGAAAGCAATATTTGCAGTGAGAAGTTTATGTGCTTATATAAAAGTGTTTATCCTCAACTTTCCTGTTGGTCTAACATAGAATTATCTAAGATGACTTCTACTTTTGCACACAAAATGACAATATTAAGCTAGTGAGCTATTTCTTTGAGTATTATTAGCAAATTTTGGTGTGTGTATGTGTGCATGACTAAAGGTTGTTTAGTGCCATCTTTTGGGTGGTCCTAACACTACAGAACAGCTTCATCAAATTAATTATACATGCGCCACCATTTATGTGTCCAGGAAGCCATGTGTTGCTAGATCCCTAAATTTGTTTCTAGACAGTTTGGGGGTTTTATCCTACATTTTGCTTTCTAATCTGCATGAGCTCTCTAAAGAACAAGCAGGCAGAGATGACAGGCACTGTAACCCAGGAACAAGTTTAGGGATGTAGTAACACATGGCTTTCTAGCCATGGTTCAGCAAACACCATACACAGCTGAGTGGCAGCAGTCAGATGACAAAGACACTCAAAGTGAGGATGAATTGCTGGGAGTGTTTCCATGCTGCATAAAGAACCATCCTCCAGCCCTTTCTTAGCACACAAATCCCCAAATCCCCAGCAGCAAAATATTTTCCTATTTAGAAGCACTGTGTTTTTCCAACTTTGGCCAATGTTCATCCTATTTTATAAGATAATTATCTATGTATCTCGGTCACACCCTATATCACCAAATTTCTTTCTTCTGACTCCTAACATAAGATAAACAGTAAAATCCTTAATTTAGTTGTTTATATTCTGTCTTTATTCCATATTCCTTGCTAGCTCTAAAAGTAGACTGTATGTCAAAACTAGACAAAACCCAAGCACCCAAAACTCCAACTTAACACCTGCACTAATGACACAGAATTAGAAGCATATATAAAAAATTTCTCCCATGGTACCTGATATATGATAACTAATAACCAAATCTAGCCTTAAACCCTTGCCTTCTCCAGTGATGGTCTAGAGTAGGATTCGAGGACAATGTCCCTTTGAAAAGGTTGGTGGTCAACTAGTTTCATCTTAGGCAATAAAAAATTGAGTGTAGTGAAGTAGGTAATGCTTTCAGCAGGATTTCCTTTTCCCTTAATGAGATGAGAGGCCTTTCCACCCCTATTCCCAGATAAAGGAGCCATAGCAAAGCCCAGTTTCACTTGTGATAGGGAGAGTACAGGGCTCGGAGGTAGCTGGGCTTTGGATGCCTCCTTGCAGCAATGTAGGCACACAAACAGCAGGTCAAGGTTCACACTGTGCTCCCTGACTCATGGTCCCAGAGACAGCACAGAGAGAGCCAAAGGAATTACTCATGTGTGGAACAGCATTTATTTACAGCATTTGGCCCTGGAGTCTAGAGCACCAGCTGATCCTTTTTTGCTCACTGTTGGGGTTGAAATGACATATGCACACAGAGCAAAATTTTGGACAAGGCAGCCTCTCCAACAAAATGCTGATGTCTGTAACTAAACTTATCACTGTGTGGTAATGATCCCCAGGCACCGCTTCCTAGTCCAAGTGCTTGTTGGAAGATTTCTGGAGGTGTCAGAAGGATTGCATTCCTCTGCTCTTGAATAATCAAACACTGCTTGTGAATTTGTTTGGACTTGAAACAAACCCAGGCAGGGAGTTTATGCATGCACAGTTTGAGCATTTTAGGGACATGAGTCTGGAAACTGCTTCCTTCATCAGTATATCCCTTCCTCTGCTGTGGTAGGACACAGAAATGTGTAATTCAGTCCTCAAATGCATCAAGTTCAATTTTACAGCCATCATGCCCTCTGTCTACATCCCTCCTGTTGCAATGCAGGTCTATCCACGCATACCTAGAACAGGCCTTATCAGGAAGCAGTACCAGTGAGAAGCCACATAGGCTACAGGTGCAGCAGTCTCCAACATCAATAATTGGTCTGTTTTCAGTGGCACTTATAATTAAATGTCTGGCTTGTGGACAACCACAACTTGTATTGCTCACAGCTAGAGCTTTGGGTACTTCTCACAACGTAACTGTACACAACGTATTTCCATAGTTCTTTGCAGGATTGCAGCAGTCAACATGAATAGTACTGTGCTAAGAGAGTGGCAGGGGTATACCAGGACACTACTGCAGGCAGAAGCAAAGAAGAGACTTCCAGCCACACAGATCATAGCCCTCGAAGGCAAAAGAGATGCTCAAATGACAGGAAGTCAATGAGCCTCTGTTCAAGTGCAGCTGTTCACCAATATGTGAAAATTACTGCAGGCCTGGGGTCACAGAGATTAACATAAAGCAACACATGCTGGCACTTTTAGCAGTGGGTGTTCTCACTATCGTTGACTTTTGCTTTTCTGCCCTCCCTGAAGCAAACAGCATGAGTTAATGTAGTCACTTCTTACAGTTTCTGAGAGCCTTATGTCATAGTTTGAGTGTTTATAGTTTTTCAACTTGTTTCCGATACCATGTTTGAGTTTGAATTCTTTTGGAAAGGTAAAAAGAGAACATTTTTCTTGGAGAGCTTTGAAATCCAAATTGCTAAGTTGGCAGGGCCCTCTCAGTTAAATTTGGTTTTGCTTTTTTGCCTTATTAGCAATTTCTTTGCACAGCCTATTTTAGCTCATGTATTTACCATATAAAGCAATGGCAGCTCAGCTGGCATCACTAGAATTATATAAAGGTATGTTTTTATAAAGTGGAAATTTTTTACCTGTTTGCTAAAATATGCGACGATGCTTTGGTTTAAAAAAGTGTGTTACATGTGACAGCTGTGCATATTTGCACTGTAGCTAGGATTTTTATACCACACCCAGTTCACAAATGTTATTGAGCAACAGCTTCTGACATTTTTAAATAATCAAGAAAGAAAATGCTGGTGAGACAAGCAGCACAGAAAAACACTGATTTCTTTCTTCTGAGCTGATTAGAAATAATGTTGATCTACTTTGGACATGTAAGAATAACCTAGGCTCAGCGGGAACTCTGCTATGGGACCTTGCAGGTCCTGAGGAACAGGTTTCCCTAGCTGCTTTCATTTATGCCTTTGAAGACGCATAATATGTAATCAGACCATGCTTCCCCTTGAAATGTCAGCCTTAAAAGCCCAAGAAGTCTCATCCAGTCCATGTCCCTCATTAAGTCCCACACTTTCTGAGGACCAGTCCAGCTTTTGCCAATGCACCACTGAAGATTAGCCCATCAGCAGCCACACTACTTCAACAAGCAGATCTACTGCGCCTGAAACAGTCTGGATCAGCTACAGACAGCTGGAGGACTCTCCATCCACTTGTATTTCACAAGGGACATGCAGATGTCCCTCTGCCCAGGTGTCAGTGTGCAGATGAACAGGCAAAGGCAAGTGCAACCCAAAGATCCTAGACTGCCAACAGCCAAACTGGGCATCAGACCCAGGACTCATTCACAACAGGAGAGAGTAATGCCAGCGGGTACAGCGATATGATGTCTGCCTTCCAGTTATCCCCATCTTGTGATCAGAAATGATGACTGAACTTGTGCAGGTAATAAAATTAATTAATTATTTGGATTACAAAATATTCTGTGTGAAACTATGATGCATCTTTCTGTCTGCAATATTTTTAATGCACATTTAAATATATTTGGATTTAAAACTTATAATCCTCTAAATAAACAGAAGGTGGAACTGAATAATAAGAGAATGAGTCAAAATACTGAAATTAACTGTTAAGATACAATAATGCTGGGAAAAGCTTTCCCCTACTTTATCCCTTCCTTCTCTTCTTAGGTTCACATATTCCTAGAACATCTGAGACATTTCAAAACGTGTAATTTTTTTTAACTTGACCAATCTTAATCATATACCCAAACCTCTACTTTTGCCTTAAGTACAGCTTTTAACTTTAAAGCATGCATTTGGCAACTTGAACCACTCAGTCAAATACACTGACTTCCCTAAGACACTCATGGAAATAAGACTGAATTAAAAGGTTTCCTGAACATTCCTGTGCTCCCTGAGTTTAGTTCTTTATCACCCAAAGCAGTAACATCTTCTGCCATGCTGTGCAAAAAGGAATTAGTGGCATAGTGAAGGTAGCACATCAACAAGAGATCCTCTGCATCTCTTGCAATCACATGTTCACATGATCAGCTGAATACCCAGCAGAGGTCAAACAGCCTGTTTATGCCATGACAGCAAAGGCTTTGCATAAGGGTTTGCATATCAAAACCAAGTGGAGAAAATTGGTAAAGCTAAATGGAACTTAAATGTTTTGTTAACTGACTTTTTGCTGTTTGGTCTTAAGAAGGAATCATGGTTTTTCCAGGAGGTCTATGGGTAACAAGACTGAAAATACAAATTTGGCTTCTACTGGCTTACTACTCTCTGTTTATTTCTTGCTGTGCTCTCTTATAGTGTCTGTGGAATAAACTGACATGGAGGATGGATGGGTGTTTTGTTTTAAAAACTTCATTTCTCCTGTAAGACATTGCACATGCTTCCTCTTGATATCATTTGTAAACAGAGTATTTTAGCCAACATTTTATTAAGTTTTCGATCCTGTGAGCACTCCAGGGGTTAGCAAGATGCTGGGAGTTAAGCCTAACTATAAATATTATCAGGACTGGGGCCTACGTGTCTGCTCAGTTCCTTTGTTAACATTATGTGACTGAGCTACGTGTTCCATCGCTGCAGCAAGGGCTGCTCATGTGGGCAGAGTGTATTAATAGTCTTAACATGGAGTTGTGCAAGCGAGGTTATGTGCCAGAGGAGGGACTCTCGTGAGCTGCTCCAGATCTGCTGGGGAGATAGTGACTGTGACTCCGCAGTGAACTAGGACAGACTGCATTTTTAAACCTTCCAAAAATTGAAGGGAGCTGCAAAAGGAGGCCCTCACGGCCCCCATGCTCACCCTCCTCCTGCCAGCAGCTCCCTGCCAGATCAGAAGTGGGAGAACATGCAGGGAGGGAAGCAGAGGGCACCAAGAGGCCTCCTCACCTCACCAGCCCTCCTCAGAGAGGAGCAGGGGAACTGTCAGCAAGGAACAGACAAAAACGGGGTATCATCAATCCAAACCTAATGAATACAGATTGATCTATTTTGTCAGGCATTTAATTCCTGAGCAGAACACCCAGTATTAGATTTTCGCATGGCTTGGGGAAATCATACAGTGTGAACAGGCTGTGACAAGAAAAGCTGACAGGATCAATCTCCCTGACAGCGCCAACCGTGACCCTGCTGCCGTGGCCTCTCCCTGTTCCTGCTGGCCCTTCCTGGAACCCCATGCTTGCAATGGACTGGTCAGAAGGATTAGCAAAGGGGACAGGCAGCTGGTGACAGTGACAGCAAAGTCAGGAAAAAAGGCAGTGAGTTGGAAAGGGAAAACCACAGGATACCATTTGCTGCATGGCCTTTCTGCAGCGTTTTCAGTCAGAGTACCAGTACAGAGTGTGGGTTCCCAGGCTCTGGCAGGGGCTGCTGGTGGGGCCCCTGTGAGGATTAGCCAGGGCTGTCCCGTGTTGGTCACAGCCAGTTCCACCAGCTCCAGCAGACCCACTGCCAGGCATGGCTGAGCCCCACAGCCACGATGGTGGTGTATTGGGAACAGCCGGAACAGGGAAGGGCACAAAGGAAAACTCTGTGAGAGACAGCCCTGAGAGCCCCAAGGGAAGAGGGGAGGAAGGAAAAAAAGACCACCAGGTGCCCCAGCAGGGGGCCCCTGCAGCCCGTGGAAAGGACCCACGCTCTGAACAACAGCAGCCATGAAGAGGTCTCATACTGGAGCTGGGACAGTATCTGAGGGAAATGCAAAGAGAGGCTGTCATGAACTTACCATAGCTCTCCATTCCCCATCCTCCTGCACCACTTGCAAGGGAGTGAGAGGAGTCAGGAACCAAATTGTGTCTTTGAGCCCAGGGGGAAAAAAGTAAGGCAAATGGGAATTAGATCTTGTCTTTGTTTCTCACCATCCCACTCTAATTGGCAATAAATTAAATTAATTTTCTCCAAGTCTGGTATGCTTGTGACAGTAACTGGTAATTGATCTCCCTGCCTTTATCTCAGTTCATGAGCTTTTCTATCTTATTTTCTTCCTCCTGTTCTGATGAAGAGGAATGAGGGAGCAGTCAGCTGGGCAGCTGACACCCAGCCAAGGTTAACCAACCAAAATACCCTATAGTTCTTTGCCTAAGATTAGTGTTACAACCTTTTATTTTACTCAATTAATTGATAAAATGGAGATATTAAGCATTCCAATGTGTCAGGCAAAACACTTGATGAAGCTGACATTGTGATTAAAACATGTCAGGGTTGACGTACAGATATATCCAGAACCTAGAGAGACCTTCATGCAGGGAGTCTGTTCTATTCCAAGACATCTAAACAAGTCTTACCGACTTACATGCCATTGTACTCAACAGCAAACAAAGATTTCTCATTTCATTTGTCCCTAACATTAAAAAAGAAGTGAAGACGCAATCTGAAGTTAGAGACTAACATAAGAAAACAAGGGGGATTGAAAACAGAAAAAAATAAGAGGTGCCCATCGCATATTCTGTTCAAATGTGGATAAAACGCTCAAAAAGCAAGAACAGAGTAGCCCTGCCCTGAAATTGCCGCAACAAGAGCTCCAGGTTCTGCAAACATCTATTAACTTGCATTAATATAACAAAGGTATTTTTTCTTATTGGTAATAAATTGTTTAATCTCTTTGTACCTCAGGTTTGTCCCTGTTAACTAAGGATAGCCCTTGCTAGGGCCTCTTGAGGAGATAGTCCTTAATGACAGTGAATTGCTCATTTGAGAGCCAAATAAGTACAATGAGAGAGTCAAAAATACAATCACATAATCATGGAACCATGAAGGTTGGAAAAGATCTCCAAAATCATTGAATCCAACCTTCAACAGAATACCCCCATCCCACTAAACCATACGGCAAAGTGCCATTATCTATGCACTTTTTCCAGGGATGGTGACTCCACCACTTCCCTGGGAAGCCTGTTCCAATGCTTAAACACCCTTTCGCTGAACAAATTTTTCCTTATATACAACCCGAACCTCCATAGGCACAACTTGGGACCATTTTCCCTCCTCCTATCAGTGCTTAGAAGGAGGTAATTATTAAGAGTTCCTAAAAGCCAACAAGATTCTAAAAAATAGTATTGTCCCAGATACTGGAGTCAGTAACTCATTTTTTACATATTTTTTTGGTTTTTATTGGACCTAAGCATAGGTGATTTGTTCCTCATCTCAAAAGGAGCCTGGAGCACAGCCAGGTCTCCCAAAAACTAGAGACATCTTACCTTATTTTGGTATATAACAAATATTATAGAAAGAAACAAAAACTGGACTTAAACCCATGACTTTGCATTATAACCCCTTGCAGTATTTCTGAAATATCTGCTGAGGTCACACAATAAATTGATGAATTGCCTGGATTAAAGCATCTAACTAAAGATCCTGATGCAAATCCCCAAATTTACTGTTAAGTGAGAATGCCATTTAAGGTTCTCTCTCTTGAGGTATGTATTGCTGAAATTTTGTTTACATGTTTTGAATAAAAGAGATGCAGGCAAAAGTATTTCATGCTTGGCTGACCAGTACTTTCTCCACTTGTGATACAGGTTCTGCTTGGCAGCAAGGCAGAAGCTAACAGACAATCTCCACTACAATTGCTTAGAGAGAATGCAGAGATTAGTGAAAATACTGGGACTACCAACTCTTTTGGCATTAAAAGAGTTGCACTGACATGTCAAAATCCCTCTCTTCACAAGAGGAAAACTCAGAGCTGTTGAGGTTTTTTATTCAACTGCTGGATGCAGAAAAGTGTTGTTTGATTCTTTTTTCCTCAAACTTTCACTCTGCTTTTTGCATAATAAAGGCATTTGCCCCTTTACTTCTCAAAAAGCTACTGTTGCATGTTTGTTTGACACTTCAGACTTCACTCCAAGAGTAAGCTGAGGAGACTACAAATGTTACTCTTTGGGATGCAAGTCTTGCGGAAATCTGTGCTGCTCAGCCAATATAAGCTCTTATTTAAAATCAAAGCAGGATTTAGGATGACAAATGCCAACCATGACCTAGTATGTAAAAGCAGATACTAAAAATACATGTAAAAATGTCAAGACTGATCATGACCTCCATCTCTGTGCCAATGTGGATCAGCTAGAGCTAAGGTGAGGGAACTGCCTAGCTTGAGATTTAACTCCATTGAAAATGTTGATGGCTAATGTTCAAATTTCTTGGCACTTTTTATAACATGTATCACCATTATATACACTCTGGTCAGAAAGAATAACCAGCACATCCAGGAGAGCATGGAAATCTTACTAGACAGTGGCTCTGGAATCAGCATAGCCATTGCCCGCGTTTGCTAAGTGATGGTAATTTTCTCCCACACCACACAGATGTCTCAGAGTAAAACATTAATAGGTACAGTGATGAGTTTTCATTAGGAGGACTCCCACAGAAATTGTAACACTTCTTGAAATGAAATCCTCTTGTGAAATCCTCTGTACAAAGTACACGGAGAAAGTGTGTTATCTGTTGAAATTGCAGGGTGATAAAAATACCAAAATGTCAGTGGAGCTCAGGGTATGCATGAATGTGCTCCACACCATTTGCCAAGGGACTTTGCAGCCAATGTTACAGTTATATTTAACTTCTGAAACACTTTTACAGACATGCTATAATGCAGTGTTTTGTTTTGCCTGATTGCTTTTATTTAATCCCTAGCAGTTGTTTTGACCATGAAAATTTGGATCTAGGTCAGCTATTCACAAGAAATTTAGATGGTGATGCAAATTCTTCAGCAGGAATACTGCTATTACCAAAAAATGAGATACACGTCAGACCTCAACAGACTTTTAAACCACTTGCCTGTGGATTTATGTGTGATACAGCCACATCTCTGAATTCACATTCTTATGCAAACCACCCTCTCAGCCTTATCCTGCTGTGCTAACAGACTTTTGCTCTGGGATGTGACTGACAACAGGTGGGCAGACAGTTTAACATAAAACTAAATGCTAGGCCATCCCCTAGGTGTTGATCTAGCCATAAAACTAGCACTAAATATATGCACAACTTTGTTGCTGCTTCTCTTAGAACATTATCACTTAATATGCATTAGCTCACAGGTTCTAACAAGCACATGAATCAACAAACTGCAAAATGGTTGAAAACAAGTTATCATGGATAAAACTCAATATATTTTTCACCATCCTTTTTCGGGAGCAAACAGAAAAAAACAGATGTAAAAACTTGTATGAAGAAGCCATAAGAAAATTCAGCTGAAAGTCAGTCTGCCAGATGGTAACACTGCCCTTAGGAAGTTTGTAGGTGACCTGGATTACAAATACTCCTACCTGTGTCCAATAAAAAATTGTTAAAGAGAAAACATCAATTATTATTTATGCCATCAAGTATTGTACTAAAATTGTAGGATTGGTGTTATGTTAATCAGTGCAGGATATCTACAGAAAATTTCTTTGTGATCTAAATAAGGACCTGCACACATAAAATTCATTCTTGCTTCTAGGAGTGTTGTACAGTTAAAACGAAATGAAGCTTGCTTGACTGCCCTTACTTTTATAAATTGAACTAACCTATATTCTGAACCCCAAAGTCTGGTGCATTACATTTTCTGAATAGCAAAATGTTTGACTCACACAGCCAGAAGCATCAGACCAAGTTCCCACTGAGTCCAATAAAAGTTTAATAACAGAAAGCAGAAAGAACTGGTAGCAGTTCATTTTGAGTGCATACAGGCCTATACAGGCTATTTAGTAATAACATTTGGAGAGTGCCCAAATTTCTGCATCTAATTTTTTCAGCAACTTTGATAATTAGTGATGTAAAGGCAGAAATTACAGGGAACACTTCAACATGTTAAATCAACATGATTCTCCCCTAAAATAGATAAGTATACGTCTCATTAAAGTGATGATGAACATTATTTTGTTTTTTTCCAAGTTCTGATGATGACGAAAACAGACAAAATTAGAGGTTTTCTCTCTTAACCCTGTTATCCAACTACCAAAACCTAACAGTTAATGACCTTAAAACCAATAACAAATGGGAAAAATAATAAATTAATCACATATAGCACAAAAGATAACATAACGGAACAATCTCCAAAAATTATCTTGGAAGTGTTCTTCTGAGGACTTCTTTAACAACATCAGGTCTTTAATCCCCTATTCAGTGGGCCTAATGTGCCACCTGCTGTTTCAATTCTGAATTATAAGAGTTTTTGAAAGAAGCAATCACTGCAGCATTGAAACAAACAGGCTGAAAGCTGAAAAATGGTGGTGGGGGGTTGTTTTAGTTGCTTTTTTCCTTTTATTTTGGGAGCAGCTGTTTATGCAAACAGGGACAAAGAAATTAAAGCTTCACTATTGTTAATACTGCTCAGAGACCAATAATACTTGGGTCTGAGACATAAAAACTATTCTTGCACTGCAGACGAAAATACGATGACCTGACCAAAGTACAATGATGTGTGAGCGCTATCTGGTGGCTTACTTGGCATTACAAGTTCTTGTATCTCCCTGACAGGATTTTTTCTTTCAGTAAACACTGGAACTTCATTTAAAAACCCCATGCCTCTTCTACATCTTTATCCAACTAAGTAAAATTCTACAAAAGTTCGGTATGTTTATCTTTCTAAGTCTGGATTCACACAAACTGTGATTGGAGCTGGCACAGATTAGACATGATATGGATTGCAAATACACGTACTTGAGCTTTAATGTTTTGAATAATCCAGCTAAAATCACTGGGGTTATTCACAGGAAACAACCAAAACTCTAGCAAGACGATACACGTGGTACTGTATGTGTGTCGGGCAACAAACCTTTTGTAAATGTTCCTTCTCAATGTGATTTGTGTTCAGGTAGCGCACAGCAGCACAGCTAAAAATGAGGGGAAAACAGGGCAGCTGAGTTCTTCACTAAAACACTTACTTGGACAGCATGTAAAGGCCAGGAAAACTTTTGCCCTAATCATAGAACTGTTAAGATCACTGCTAAAATGTAAACCTTACACCAGAGCACAGCTGAAACCTGGGAGATGAACCGTGAAACTCTCCCAGAACAATTTTTTATAGTCGAGTGCCACCTGGTGGGATATCGGAAAGACTTTTCAGACCGAGAAAGCTGTTTTAAGGTGGTCAGGATCTTTTCAAATCACAGAATTTACATAAAAAAATAAGAGCAAAATCTTACCACAAAGGTGCATCTGGCGGTTGAGTGGACACATGGACTGGCTCTAGTCCCTGCTGATCTATGCGTGACACTGATTATGCTGTGAAATGACACAGAAGGAGGTTTTCATACTTCTAATTAATATATTTGCAAGCATCTCTATCTTGAATCAATGTAAGTTCAGAATTAAATTATGAAAATGCTTTCCTTTCAATTCTATGCTTCTGTTTCTGTCTTTGAAACTTGTAATTCCCTAAATTTCAAGGTACATACAACTGCTAGGTAGGTATCCTATGCAACACAAAATTAAGAGCATGAATGAAAGGTGTCTTTGTTGTGAGTCGTCTATGCTAAGAAAAGCACAACGGAGTTGGGCCCACATTACCACGTCTCAAAGATAAGGGTAGAGATTGACACACATTTCCAACTTAAGTGAAAAACTAGGCCTCTGTTGTAACCAAATGGGTATTTCTGCTGCTAACATAATAATGGACAGCATTTGTAGTCTCCAGAGCTCAAGACACTGCTCAAAATATCCAGCATTTCCTGCTGTATTCCAAAGAAAATCCCACATTTGAGGCCCAGTTCTGATTTCACTCATCACTCTGTGAGACAACAGCCCTTATGCTGAGCAAGTAGCTGGGAAATTGGGTTCATCCTTTTGTATGTTTTTTGGCACAACCTGAAACAATGTTCATTTCTAAACTTGCAAGAGTTACAGAACACCATGGGAAATGAATGTATTACCGGAACTTAGCTGGCAATCAGACTATGCAATTGACAAACAGGGTTCCAAGTTCGTCTGACTTGGTTTAAACTAGGAAGAATAGCCTTTCAGTTAGATTTAGTGGCATAAACGGGGCACTCAATCCTAAGAAAACAGCAGATACATAAAGCTGAAGAAATGTTTGCCCTATCACAAGGTTTTGCTACTTCTGTTTTCAGCCTCTGTGTTTTACAGGTGCATAAAATGCCATATTGACAGACACCCAAGCATCTTTGTTTAATTTGGAAGCCCAGGAGTTGTCACCAACAGGTACACTACTTGTTTTCATTCACACATTTGGTCATCACTTCTTTGGGCTCATCCTCCCGCCCTCAAGAAGCAGAAGCATTACTTGGCTGTGCATAATGCACAGACATTGCATATAAAGAATTAAGGGGATTAGCTGCACCACTGTGGTTGGTTACGGCTTCAAAGGAAAATATTGGCTGCACCGACGTAAATGTCTGTTTAAGTGATTTAAAAGAAACCATTTCCCAGAACTACAGGTGCATGACTGACTGCAGTTATTAGGGCCGTGAAAAGGCCAAGAATTGCTTGGAGGGGGGAAAAAAAAGATAAGTAAAAGGAAGGAAAAGCCACGAAGCCGACTGGGGATCTCTCTCTCCTCCCCCCCTTCGCCGCCCCAGGAGCTCCGGGCCGTCCACCTGCCGCCGCCCGCAGCCCGCCCCGGCACTCCGAGGACAGACCCGCGGGGAGCGGCCCGGCCCCACCACGGCACGGCCCGAGCCCGGATGCCCTCGGGGCCCGTTGCGGGGGAACGGACACCCCCGCAGTCGGGCGGGTCCCGGGCACGGGGAGTCGCGGGGGCGCGGGAAGGGGAAGGGGAAGGGGTGCGGGCAGGAGAAGGGGCGCACCCCTCCCGGCAGCCGGGGGCCGACCCCGGGCCGTGCCCGCCGCGCCCCGTCCCGCCCCGTCGGGGTTGGCGGGGGAGCAGAGGGAGCGCGGCCGCCCGCCGCCTCCTNGCCCACACGGCGGAGGCTCCGGAGCGCAGGGAAGGGGCCCGCAGAGCCGGCGCTCGCTCCGTGCTCGGCTCCGCTCGGCAGAGGACGGGAAACTCCTCGGCGGCGCCGTGGAAGTGCGGGCGGGACCGTCCCGGGGCTGCCGGAGACTCGACAGAGCGTCCTCCCCGCCCGCAGCCGGGGAGAGCCGAGGAGGAGGCGGGAAGGAGAAGCGAGAGCGGGACAGAAGGCGCAGAGACCGACCGGGGGGCACTGCCGGCTGCTGCCCTCGCAGACCCTCGCTGCTCGCCGGCGCACCTCGGCCATGGGAAAGCCGACGCCGCCGCTCCAGTGACCGCGGGACCCGGAGCCCGCCCGGTCCTCCGCCGGCAGAGAGACTCAGATAACCCCTCAAAACTTGAAAGCAAAAAAAAAAAAAAAAATCCTATATATCTATTACATATTTCTATACAAAGTCAAATAAAGGCACGAGAAGGGCTCCGCGAGGCCGGCGGGTGCAGCAGCGAGGCTCCCCCGCCCTAGCGCGGTGGCCGCGATGGGGCCCGCGGGGCCGCTGGCGGCGCTGCTGGCAGCGCTGCTGGGGCTCTGCAGCGCCGAGCGCCGGGCCCTGGTGCTGCCGCGGCGCCTGGAGGCGCCTGGAGCCCGCCAGCGCTTCCGCCTGGAGGCCTTCGGGGAGCGGCTGACGCTGGAGCTGGAGCCCGACAGCAGCTTCCTGGCCCCGGACTTCACCCTGCAGTACCTGGGCGGGCCGCCGCCGCCGCCCGAGGACGACCTCTCCCGCTGCTTCTACT